>ML812938.1:0-33510 GCA_009831015.1 Picea engelmannii | reverse complement strand
GATAAAATCAATTGATTGTTATCCCATGGAAGAAGTAGAGGAAAAACTATTGGAGCTTAAAGAGAAAGTTGAAAGAGGTCTATATGAATATAGCAATGACCACTATTATATAGACTATAGCTATCTTTCAGATAACACTAAAAAGTTTCTCAAGTAGAGTCAAAGACACATATTGAAGTTAAAAGAAATGCTCAAAGAACTAGAAGAAAGTAGTAAGACTCAATTAGAAGAAAAGGAAGAAGATATCACAAGACTAAAGAATGAAAAAGAAGATATGAAGGTAGATGATGAGATTAGAAAAAGTTTTGAAACTATTGTTCATCTCAAGACCCAAATTGAAGAAGCCAAAAGGGTAGAAGAACTACTGAAGGATCAAATAAATGAAAAGGAAGGGTCATGCCATAAGTTAGAAGCTAAAGTTTTTGACCTTAGAAAGAAGGTAGAGAAGTCAAACAAATTCTTGAATAGATCAAGAATCTTGGATGAAATCTTGGAAAGTCAAAGATCACCATGTGATAAATCAAGACTTGGATACAAAGAAGAATCTACACATGCTGAAGCAAGCACCTCAAAGAAGCATGAGGTAAGTCCATCAAAGAAGGAAGCCAATGTTTCAAAGCAACCATCTACACAAGGCAAGGAAAATTTCAAAAGAACAAATCAAGGAAGACATCAAGAAGCTATCTTTGGGACACCGAAGCAAAGGTATGGAAGTATTTTTCATGGGAATTTTTATTCATGTAATGAATATGGTTACAAAGATTTTGAATGTATATCTTATGAAAGAAGATATAATGGAAGATTTCATAACACCATAAGGTGTTGGAGGTGTGATAAAGTAGGACATATTGTTGTTCACTGTAATTCCATAAGATGCTATAGCTGTAGTGGATTTGGCCACAAATCCCAGGAGTGCTGGAACACAAGAAGAAAGTCCATGATGAGGACTTCACATAGCATGGTTAGAAGAAGGAATGAATTAAGGAAGGGGGACATGTTTGAAAAGATGGATTCTCAGAGCTCAAGTTTTGAGGAGAAGGGACATCTACAGATTTGGGTAAAGAAGTCAGAGCAGTCAGAACATAATGAAAGACTGAAGGGAAGCTCAAATGTGTCATCTACTGAGGCATACATGGGTGACATTGGTATTAGTCATGTACATACGCAGGCTGACCTTGTATAGGTCATGTACATACGCGAGATGTCTGTGTAGCAGGACACGTATATGTGGTGAAGCCTAAGGAAAAGGGCTATGCACAAGGATTGGACTTTGATGTGATGGTATAACTCTGTGATGCAGGGTCTGACATGGTTTATTGTAGGTTCTGACACTGTTTGCTACATGTTTTCATGATTCTATATTGGATTATGTAAGGTGATGATGTAAAATAAAATCTTGGGTGCATGGCACTAACCCATGAGTATGGATTGATGCATTTTCAGTTGAAGAACAATGTTGGTTATGACAGTGAAGTTATGGAACCTTGGTTATATGATATATCTTGATGATATATTGGAAACTTACTTGTTGGAAATATTGATGCATGCATTTAGCATATGGATGGGCTACAGATTGGGACATGTGGTTGGTAAAATTGATCATGTTGTACTTCATTGATGATCTATAGTTGATGCATGATTGGTACATTTATAGTATATAGGTAAAGGCACCTACTAGAAAGTTGATTGGCACATATTTTTATGGAGGATTTGACATACATGTGTGAGGATTCATCATGTTTTGGTATTGGTGCATGGTTGATGTACTCTCTTGGTACAAGTGGTACTACATGGCATATGCTGGATGATAGTACACCATTTTTATTACTTGATTAGCACAACAATTGGTATTTGTTTGTGGCACTTGGTTCATGGTAGAGACATATCATGAGTGATGTGACACGTTGTTTGGCATGTTGGCAGATGCACATGGTTGGCATATTGGTAGATGAACATGGTTGGCATATTGGCATATGCACATGGTTGGCATATTGGTGGATGCACATGTTGGCATATTGGTAGAGGCATATGATTGATATATTCCATGGATGATATATTTTGGCACATTGCATGATATTGATGTACATGCTTGATGTACATAGGTTTTGTGCATGATGAGCACACATTTTTGTACATGATATACTTGGTTGATATTTTTCTCATGATTCTTTATTTCATTATTGACATATCTTTTGCTTCATGATGCTTGGCATGGCATGAGTTTGATGCATGAACAGGTCCAAGGATCGTTATATTGTATCATATTGTTCATCTTGCATAGAAGATAGGGGAGGCATATCCATAGGGGGAGTCATTATTATTCCCATGATTCTAGGAGGAGATATTTATTAGATGCATACCTAGAAAAGAGCCCTATATTTGAGGAAAGAGCACATAAGCATAATTCCAAGGGGAGCAGTGGTCACAACGGGATTATGTTCAATGTATCTTCATCATTACATCAGAGTGATATACCTTGTTCAAAAGGGGAAAGATTATTCAGAGGAAGATCAAAGGAATTCATACAGGGGGAGCAACCCCAAGGAGAGTTCAAGCAAGGGGAGCACCCCAAGAGGAGAATGGACATTTTCCATTGATGTCAAAGGGGGAGAGATAGTCACATTGATGTGATTGATGATTATTGAGTGGGAGATATAGTCACATTGACATTTGATATAGATCATGGCTTATCTACATGTTGACATCAATAATTGGTAATTTGTGTTGACATCGATGTTGGTATTTCCATCAATGCCAAAGGGGGAGATTGTTGGATCATGTTGTCATTGATGCCAATGGTGTGATTGATTGATGTCATTAATTGATGTCAAGTGATTGATTGATGACAAAGGATTGATTGATTGATTGATGATTGATGTAATGTAATATGTATTGTTCTTGATGAAGATGGATCAATGAGTTGTCATTGATATGATAAAGATTGATCAATGAGTTGTCATTGATACATGATGCATAGTTGATGTATATGATGCAGTAGTGGATTGATGCAAAGATGAATCATTATATTCTTATCATGGTTAATAAAGTGTACAAATGGATGAACTCCAAAGTGGTCCCCTTATGGTGAAATCCCTCACGGGAAGACGCTTTGCGGATTGAGTTATCCTAGAAGAATGGTTGGAGGAACCATGCTTGTATGTGGAATAATGAGATGAACATCAATGAATTTTTTGGTGAAACTATCTTAGATGGATAGTTCTTCTCATGTAATTTTTGGTGGTATGTGGAAGAAATGATAAAGTAAGGTGACAAAATCAAGAAGGAATATTTAAATGATAAACTATTGGAGAAGTTTCTATTTATGGAAAGTGGTGAACCCTAAAATAAGGAAATTAGGTTAAATGACCTAGAAAAGGGTTAAGTGACCTAAAAAATGGGTTAAGTGACCTAGAGGATGAAAGTATAAATAAGATAGAAACGGTCTCTTGCAAATCATCCTTTTCGTGGATCAATGGAGATCTTCTTGTGAGAATATCTTTTGGAGTATTGATGGAGAGCTTCTTGTGAGAGCTTCTTGTAGAGAATTTATGGTGTGGATATCTTGAGCATGTGTTGAATATCTATTCTAAGAGAGAGGATATCGAGAGGATCTTATGGACGCATTGAACTTTTGGCAAGTCTGAGATCATGATGGAGAAATTCTTGGAATTACAGAAAAACCCTATTTTCTGCTGCGTACGCGGGCTGTCTGTGTATAGGGTGTGTATACACGAGTTGTCTGTGTACAAGGTACGTATAGTATGTGGGATATTTATGTACATGGAGCGTACAGTAGATAAAATCATGGAGATTTGTGGTTGAGCTGATGACAAGCTGTTGAAGACTGAAGCAGGTTCCAGATTTGCATTCTATGGGCTCAGATCTGTCATTGAGACACGGGTATGGTTACATTATTGTCTTGATGGATAGTATTGCTTGTTGTGTTGTGAATGCTTATGGAATTCTTGGTATGTCTGATGTGATGTGGTTTATGTTGGTTTATGGAGTGAGCAATACTCTTGTGATTTAGTTGTGATATGATTGCTATGGTATACTAGTTGCTTATACATGATTGAGTTAGCATTCATATTGATTGGTTGTGGAGCATGAGTAAGATATTGAAGAGCTTGGATGTGTTGTGAATGGCTATGGGTCAGTTTGGATAGTGAGAGACAGAAGAGAATGATAAATTGGTTGCAGAGGATCTGAGTTGATCTTGAAGGATAAACCATAATAGCTCAGAAGGTATACGCAGGCTGTTGTATAAATTGGACACATACATACGTGGGTTGTAGTGAGCCAGGGCGCGTACACACGCGAGTTGCACTACTGACAGGTCGCGTACCTGTTGCAAATTGATATCTGTTGAGGATTGTTTCCTCATCTCAGTTGGTGTTGAGGATGTGAATTGAGTCTTACATTATAGAGCTGGTTCTCTTGTAGAGTTGTACTCTATTCAGTTGTTGCTGAAAAATACCAAAGATTGTAGTCCGTAATAAAAATAAAATTGTGCATAGATCTTGTGTTCTTTGTGTTCCTTGTGGTGATGACTTATTGATGATATATTATTGATATATGTTGCTGATATGTGTTCACATCTAACTGGTTATAAATAAAATCAATGGGTAATGAGTAAATGTTGAATGCTAATTAATGAGTTTTGTGTAAGAGGGAAGTTTTGGGAAAAGATCCCCACACTCATTCACCCCACCCTCTAAGTGTGGTAGGTGTGTCCAACAAGCTTATTAAAGACATTACAATCCTTTGCGATATCCTACAATGGTTCTTGCTTCAAAACATTTAAATCTCTTTTAATTACAATCTTTTCAAAATATCAAATTGATGCGCTCTCTTTGGGTCTCAAAACAATTTGAACGTGCACGATTGATGCTGATTTTTCCTCCACTTGGATTCATGGAAGTTGATAATGATTCTCTTGGATCATATACACTTCCCTTTAACACAACAAAAGATTACGATGCATTCAAAAGCTTTGGAAATTGCGATAAAATTGGAAGCATCCCCTGTATCAGAGAATAATGCGGGGATGGCTCAAGTTCAGTCATATTTTTCCACACTAAATATTCAATTACAGGAAATTATGCAAGGAAACGAAAGGCACGATGGAGTTTGGTGTATCACATGTAGAACATAGGGTCATCATAAGGATAAATGTACAATTTTTCAGTAGTATCTGAATACTAGAGCTCTGAATCTATTAGGGTTGTGGTGTGAGATTTGTAAGATGACATGTCACCACCCTCATAACTGTCCATTGATGTAGAAATAACCAAGTACTACTAGAAACATGATTTGCAACTTTTGTAAGTCAGCAGGACATGAAGAGAAGGATTTTCACAGATTTGAATTGATGAGAGAGTGCACTATAGATGCATATAAATTCCAAAGTGAAGAATAAGGAGGAGTTATGCAGTACAATAATCCCATAGGTTATGATCAAAGAGGCAGAGGAGGATTCAGGGGCTACGAGAGAGGAGGATTTGGTCGAGGACTAGGTCCAATCATATGTTATAATTGTAATCAACCTCGACATTTAGTGTGCAACTGCATGAATCCCTACATGACATGTACATATTGCAGAGCACTTGATCATGCGATGGAGGATTCACAGTTGATCGTGAAATGAAAAGAAAAGAGGAATGCAAATGTTCTGATTATAACAGTCAGAAAGTGAGATGAACAACCTAAGATAGTAGTGGTTACACATGGAGGGATGAGAGCCGGAGCTGATGCGATAAACCACTGGTGTATGATATGCCTCTTGTCTATGACCTTTCAAAAAACCAAGATGAAAAGGTAAGAACTTTACAAATTTTCTTAAGAAGTTGTTTAGAATTAATGAAAGATGAATCTGCTTTGAGTAGTCTGTGCAGAATGATTGAAAATTGTGCACAAGAAAAATAGATACCTGTCACACACTAAGCAATTAACCAGGTGCACCGAAAAAAGAGAACGAATAGGGAGTTTCATCTTAATGTGCAGATAGGATATTATGACAAGGAAAATATCATTCTAGATATGGGGTATGATGTGAATGTCATCTCGAGACAAACTTGGGAGATGATGGGTGAGGTGAAGCCGATTTGTTCACCTTTCCAGTTGAGACTACTGAACCAACATAAAGTCGTTCTCGTTGGAAGGCTGACAAGGGTAAGTGTTAATATTGATGGAGTGCGCAATATAACATACTTTGAAGTGATTGAAATAGTAGATGGTAGTACACCTTATCCAACACTATTGGGACTTGATTGGACATTTTATAAATAGACTATCATTGATGTAAAGAAGAGGAAAATGGTATTTGAAGTAGAATATTTGAAGGTTACTACATCGTTAGATCCCACTAAAGGAAGAATATTTGTAGAACCAACAAAGGGAAAATGACCTGATAATCTGTATAATATAACTGCGTGGATGAACAATTATGTGAATCCTACAGTTGAGGGGTGTACTCATTTGACGGAGTATTATATCCCATGCGTCATACTCAAAAGAGGCTCTAGATAATTGGAAACAAAGACTGGATGAAGTATCGATAAGGAAATGTGCTCGGATTACCCGTGGGTCATGCATTGCGATGGATTGGTGAACCTCCATGTTATAATGGAGTAAATAATGTAGTTTATTTTATAAGAAAATTTGAATTGAAAATATCATATCAACAAATATTATTAGCTTTAGATGTTGCACTGAAAGAAACTCCAGCTAGATGGTGGGATGCACATAAGGACATAATAGAGGATTGACAACAATGCAAAAGGTTACTTCAGGTCAGGTTTTGGATAGAGAACGAATCTGCTATACATAAGTATACTAGATTAAATTTACCTGTAGACCATGTTACATTGTGCATATCGATGTGGAGATAAATACCTAAGAAAGAGTGGACAGACTTGTTTATGCATACTCTAGATGCAATTCCAAATAATTGGTACATATAATTAGAGGTGTGCAGAGGAACAAGATATTGAGAAGATTTGACTAGGAACTTCAAGGTAATATTCAATTTTGAAAATGATGATCCTTTGATTGATTCAACCTTGCCAGTTATCAAGAATAATATTTTTGCATTAGAGGACTCGATAGGCTCCATACCATTGTATAGTGTACCTATATTGTTTGTGATAATTAAGAGGGTATTGAATTGTTATAATGTTGCTTAAGAAGACCAATAGGATGAAGATCCCAAGAATGTGCAGATACCATAAACTGAAAGGGAGTGCGCAATAGAAGGACCATAACTTGAGTCAGTTGTATATGGAAATCCCTTAAGAACATGCAAAGTGAACATTGGTAGAGAAGATAAGCCTAAGTTTGCAAACATAGGAGACTATTGGAGCGATGAGATAGTCGAGAATATTGTCGACTTACTAGGTGAATACCAGGATCTGTTTCCAACTACATTCTCATATATGAATGGGATTTATGGGGAGTTAGAAGAAATGAATATTTCACTAAAGCCAAATGCCAAACCCATGAAGTAGAGACCATATACAATGAACCCGACATATAAGCAGAGGTGTAAAAGCAGAGATAGAAAATATGTTGGAAGATGGAATAATAGAAGTTTTTGATGAAATATAATGAATTAGTCCAATGGTAGTTCAGGATAAGAAGACAAAAGGAATCATGATATGTGTAGATATGAGAAAGTTGAATGATGCTTGTTTACACAACCCATTTCCTACCCCATTTAAAGATGAAGTGTTGGAAAACATAGGGGGTCAAGAGGCTTAATCTTTCATCACCAGATCAAGATTGCATAGGATGATAGACATAAGACCACTTTTGCGACATAATGGGGTTGTTACTAGTACACAGTTATGCCTTTTGGATTGAAGAATGCACCAACAATATTTTCCAGAGTGGTTGTCACAGCTTTCAAAGAGTTCATTCATATGTTCTTAGAAGTCTACTTAGATTATTGGATAGTATTTAGTCTGTTGAAATATCATGTTGAAACTTTGTGCTTAATTTTGGATAAGTGTAGGTAGTACCATATCTCATTGAATTTGAAGAAATACATTTTTTGTGCGCCTTTTGGAATTTTGTTGGGCCATGTGATGTGTAAACAAGGATTGTTAGTTGAGCCTGTAAAGATAGTTTTGATAGTTGACATGGCACCACCAACTTTAGTACGATAGTTGAGAGCCACATTGGGTCATACATGATAGTACAAAAAGTTCATCAAAGGATATGCGCAAATCATAACCCTTATGGAGAAGTTGTTGAAGAAGGAAGTTAAGTTTCAATGGAATGAGGAATGTCAAAAGAGGTTGGACATATTAAAGCAGAAGTTGGTTACAATGTCTATTTTGATATCCCCATATTGGAAGGAGTTCCACGTTCATGTGGATGCGTCCTCTATAACATTAGGCACAGTTCTATCACAACCTAGAGATAAAGATTTAGACCATTCGATTGCATTTGCAAGCAGGAAGTTATCATATACATAACATAAATATACTACAATAGAACAAAAAGGATTGGCCATGGTGTATACCTTGCAAAAGTTCATACACTATCTTTTGGGATCTCACTTTAAGATGTATATAGACCATTCTACGCTAAGATACCTAGTTAACAAGCCAATGCTGGGGGGATAATATGAAAATGGTTATTATTTTTACAGGAATACGAATTTGAGGTGGTCGTGAAACCAGGGAGATTTAACTTAGGACCCGATCACTTATCACGCATACTATCAGGTGAAGATGCAGGAAACTTGGATGACAGTTTACTAGATGCACATTTATTTACAATTCAGATGGTTGCCGACTATTTTTTAGACATAGTTCAGTTCTTGAGTACATGAGTATCCCCACCAGAATTTATAGTGGTGCAAAAAAAACAGCTAGTAGTGAAGGCATTAGACTATTAGATGATAGCAGGAAATTTATACAAGTGAGGCACAGATGGTATTTTGCGATGATGTGCATATGAGCATGAAAGACACGTGATATTGTCAGAGGAGCATGAAGGGATCGCAAGAGGTCATTATGTGGGAAAAGAAGCAACTAAGAAGATTTTGCACGTAGGTTTATGGTGGCATACCCTGCATAAAGATGCCAAGGAATTTTGTTAGAGTTGTGATGTTTGTTAGAGACTTGGGAAGCCTTTCAAGAGAGATGAAATGCCCTTAGTACCACAAGTGACATTACAAGATTTTGATAAATGTGCAGTGGACTTTGTTGGGCCGATTAATCCACCAGCTAAGAGGTCAGGATCTAGATACATCGTTAATGAAACAACCTACTTAACCAGATAGGATGAGGCAGAACCAGTCAGAGAATCCAGTGCGGATATAGCTGCACTATTTTTGTTTGAAATGTGGTTACAAGTTTTGGATGCCCAATAATAATTATGAGTGATCAGGGAACTCATTTTATGAATGGGACAATTAAAACATTGACAAAGGAGTTTCAAATTCATCATCAGAAGAGCACCCAATATCACCCATAGAAAAATGGAACAATAGAAGCATTCAATAAGATCTTAGAACATGCATTAACGAAGGTATGCAATGTAATCCATGATGATTGGGACTTGAATATTCTAGCAATGTTATGAGAATACAGGAATACAAGAAAGAAATTGACAGGACAGAATCCATTTGGATTAGTTTATGGTCAAGAAGCTATGGTGCCTATGGATTTTATTGTATCGATCTTATGTATTATTGTGCTGACAGAGCTTACACATTCAAGCGTAATGGAGAAGAGACTTTCAGAACTAATAGAAATCAAAGAAGATCATTTTTTCCCAGGTTTCTATCAACAAGTGTAGAAAGCGCGTGAGAAAACATGGCATGGAAGACACATTAAACAAAAGAAGTTTCAGATAGGAGATTTAGTGTCACTTTATGACCATTTTTTTTTGCAACACCTAGGGAAATTCCAGATGCAATGACCGAGTCTATATGTGATAAGGTTTGTAACAGAGACATGTGTTGTTAAATTGGAGAAATTAAATGTAGAATTTGTGGAAGGACTAGTTAACGATAGTTGGTTGAAACTGTATAGAGACAGTCGATGATCCAAGAGGATCTCCACACATGGAACTATTACTTTGCACACCATGCAAACCATGGAGAAAAATTCATTAAATTCTAAATAATGATAAGTGGTGTTAGCGCTAGAAGTTGTTCCTAGACTTCTTTAGGAACACGCCTAATACACCTTGATTTATTTTGTTTTAAGAAAACTTAGAGAGTGGTAGGATCAACATGAAGTAAGTCAGATGACTGCAAATCAGTAGTTGGCCATTGGGCATGGAGTCCATTAAAAAAATAACCCTGTCTCAACATTCTATGGGAAATAGGTCAAGCTAACAAAACTTAGATCAACTCCAAGGCTATAGAGAAATGGAATGAGGAAATGAAGAAAAAAAAACTGCAAGTTAACCAAAAACCATCCTGATATTTGATACACTTACAAGGAAGAATACTCAACATTCAGAAACCCTTTCTAACTGTGAATATAAGAACTTGAATATGCTTGTGGTGAAAATTAAAGCATAATCAATACAATAACTCTCTCAACACAGAATTTGCATACGTATACTCGATAGCAACAAAATACACATTCAAGAAGATGAAAAAAAATGATTAACATAGAATAACAAATTGATCAGAAAATTTGTTATTAGTTGAAATATTTACATAGAAGTCTTGATAGGATTTTCAAAATATTACATTGGTTGTTCACCTTCTGCAACTCTCTCTTAGTCCCTCAAACTGAATCCCCCTCCCATTACATATGATTTTCCATGAGCTTTATAGATCTATGAGATAACAACTAGATCCTCAAAGTATGGATCTGATCTACTCAAAATAGATATAGCTGACACCTCCTAAGTTCGAATTTTCACTTAGTCATATCAACAAGATTACAAAAAATCTGGAAAATCAGTCCCATACCTAAAATCTAGGGTTTGACTTTTAAAGCATTAAATAATTTCAAATCAAAACAAATCTTTGAGTATGTTTAGAAAAAATATCCTCCTTGAACATCCATGTGTATTCTTGACTTTACACCTCATCTTGGCATGCGTGGAATTGAACTAAGGGCTAACTTTCCCATTTCATAACATATGGCGAATTTATGAAAAATGAGTTGTAAAGATCTGCTTGTATCTCCCAAACCATGACACCCATGTAAAAACTAAGGGAGGTTTTTGTATACAAGTTTGTTATTTAGAAAAAACTCTTTCATTTTTTCAAAATACCTCTCCATATCCTTGTAATATGTGCCCAAATATGATTACTAAAACCGAAAAATTCTTATATTTTCAAATATGAAAAATGAGCTATAAATATTTGCTTGTATCTCCCAAAGCATGACACTTGTGTAAAAACTGAGGGATTTTTTTATATATGAGCTTGTTATTGAGAAAAAAATCGTTCATTGTTTCAAAATACTTCTCCATATCCTCATAATATGTGCCCAAATATGATGACTAAAACATGAAAATTCCTGTATTTTCAAATATGAAAAATGAGCTATAAAGATCTGCTTGTATCTGCCAAAACATGACACATTTGTAAAACCTGAGGGAGGTTTTTTTATATGAGCTCGTTCTTGAGAAAAATATCTTTCAGTTTTTTCAAAATACCTCTCTTTTTATTTAGAGTTTGAGTTTGAAATTTTCTGCAAAAACAATCATTTCCAGAAAATCCCATGTTTTCTGTTTTCTCCTTTTTTCATACAAGACTGCTCCAAAAATCTTTTTTGAAGATAAAAAAATGGTGTCTTATGTGTATTTTAGGGTGCGAAATAGTTTCATTATCATGTTTCACCATAATCCATCACAAAAAATGCACCACTGTGTCATTTTTTGAAAAACAGGTTGCTACAGGTGTTCCTGTAGTGCCTGCAAATTTTTTGTGTGGAGAGTTGTGGGAACTTCCTGTAGTTCCTGCTTAGAGCTGAAATTTTGAAATTTTTTGGATGGAATTGAATTGAAAAGAATTTATCTAACACTGGTAATTATGAAACATGAGTTATGACATGAACATCATTTAACCCTTTCTATTTTGGATTGAGACCCAAAGAATCGTATCAACTCTTTTGTGGAAAAATTTAAAACTAAATGATGCCATGAGACAATCATTGTAAACATGCGCATAAACTCCTCCTATCCTGTCTTACAAGACTAAATATCTCTCATTCCTAACAACATACCATTATTTTAACCCCCATGATAAATATTTTGAACCTTTAACAAAATATGACGAGGATTTATAACCTATACAAAAAAATTGTAGTGATGAAAGTAAGGGGTGATAGATAAAAATTTGTAGAACATAAGAGGTGATAACATAGGCTCCATGGGAGATGTATTTATCCCTGTGAAACTCCGAGAAATTTGGAAGACCTATGCCTTAGATCTTGTTATTCCTGAGATTAAACTTAAGGCTCAAAGAATAATGTCATGCATCACGAAAGTTTAAACATAGTGTTTTTTTAAAAGGTGTTTTTTCTACCTTAGTTATAAGAGAAAAATTCCTTAAATGAAATTAACAGTTTGACAACACAGAGGTCGTATTTCGTTTCCGAGTCAAAATTGTAATATCGAATGGTATGAGAGAAAGATACAAAACTGTAAAACAAAGTAAGGCATCAATTATTGAAGAGTCTCACCTTGTTGCAGTGGAAGAACAAAGATAGTGTAACCTTGAATAAAGTATAGGATACAGTAACCGACACATCAAGCAGGTCTTGATTTACTCATAGTAAATGTAGAGGAATAGTTGTAGTACTAAATTGAAATCAAACATCTACAAGGAATGCAATAAAGAAATGTTGATATATGGAAAACAAAAGAAACACATAACCCAGATTTAACAAAACTTGGAATCTCTGTGTGCACTTCTATGAATACTCAATAAGGAGAGTTTTTCTCTCTTACAATTCGGCAATAAGCAACCTTCAATAGATATTCAATCTATGCATTTATACAAAATTTTCACAACCCCAAACGGTTGGAATTCTCATAATTTAAAAAATAGTAAATATTTTTTAATAAGATTACAACATGTAAAAATTGAAATTTTTCATTAGCATTCTCTTCTGTCTCTTCGTTTGCTAAAAGAGACGTTTCTTTTCCTCATCCTTTAGCCTAGAGACAACCGGCATATGATCTTCACCTATATGAGTAGTATGTGCATGTTTTATTACTTGTTTCCAGATGTTCTTCCTTTCCCATGTTCGACACATTGGATGCATCTACTCACTAGTTTTACCACCAACCCTGAAGGTTTGGTTGCTTCATTTGCCTCAAAAGTGTATAGCTTCCTTTCTACCTGAGACAAATTTTCTTGTATTCTCTTTGCTCCTAGAGAGGTGACCTGTAACTTCAAGCTTAGGTTTACTATCCACCTATTTATTTTAAGGATATCAATCTGGTTTAATTCTCGAATGGACGTTATAGATTCTTCTTTGTTTGTCCTAGAATTATAATAGTTTTTTGCTATGTCGATTTGTCCCAGGGCTTTAGAGATAGTACTTCCTTCAACATCAAGTATCCCTTTGTCTAGTGAATATAATGCTTTTGGACAAGCTTCGTTTACTTCTCTGGTGAGTCTTTTTCTTTTATCCAAATTGGTTTCCCAGGCCTTTAAAATTATGTTGCCTCTAGTTTGTTCAGAAAGAGACAGTCAAGGAACATCTGATACGTCATCTTTTGGTACTAGTAGAATAGCCTCCTGAAACTTAGCTCAAGCTAAGAAAGCTTCTCTTTCTTTAATATAGATGTTCTTCAGGGAAAGGTCTACTAATTGGTAAAATTTTTGGATGGCTTCCACTTTCGTAAAGAGATCTTGCTGGGGTAATTCTAGATTTTCATGTACTTCTAGTTCTTGAGCCTGAAAAGCCGCAATCTCTACTATTGTACCTTCAGTGAGGTCTATCTTGGCTTGTAATTGCTTGATTAATTCTTCATGTTGAGTGACCAGTCCTTTGTTGGCCTGTGAATTCTGATAGATCTCATCAAGGTTAGCTTTCAACTGTTGGATTAGATGTCTGTCATGGGCTCTGAATTGTTCAAAATGTTTGTTCACCTTATTTCTCACATTCTGTTCCATAGTCACTATCTAGTCTTGCAACTGCCCTACCAACAGGTTTCTCTGTTTTATATGCTTGGCTATGTTATCTAATGACCGCTGATTTTCCGTGGAAAAGGCACCTAATGAACCTGCCATTTCCTTAGCGAATTTGGAATCATCTCGACCCTTTCCATCATACATCATTCTTTTACTTTTGACTATTGCACCATCTTTCTGATGCATTTCTCATTTAACAATGGTTCTCCTCTTCTTGCTGAAAAAGAAGTCTGAAGGAGGCATTTCTTTGGCTGAAATCAGAGTAAGATCATCTATAAAGATGACTTCGGAACTGGGATTTCCATGACTTGACTGTAAAGGTGTCAATGAAATAATGGGGTTACCTATCTCTGTGGATGGTCATTGCTACAATGTATTGGTAACCAGTTTGTCTGGTGTAGAAGGAGACGTATCATGCCCTTGTTTTAGGAAACCTTCGATATAATATTTTTCTTGAGCGCCCAATGGGTTTGATAATGAAGTCTCCAAATCGTTCATTAAGACTTCGACGTTTTTCGGGTTTTCTTTAGTACCTTGTTTGTCAGAATTTTCCGCCTCAAATCCCGGAGATGTAGCTTCCTATGTAGACGATGGTGTTAATGGTTCTCCCTGTAATACCTTTGGCAAGCTATTCCTTCTATGATTTTGAAAACTATAGAAACTGACTTGTTGATCTGGAGACAGAGTTTGGACTCTGTTCAACACTTCCTCATATGACCTGGCTCCCCTCAATATTTCGTCCTGTGGGGAATTCTCGTGCATATACTTATTTAAGTTGTATTGAGATAGGTGGTTTTCTACGATTTTCTGTGGATCATGCCTTTTAAACTCGATGTCAACCAACTTGAAATCCTCTAGGGTCGTAGCCTCTACTTTAGAATGGCTGAAATCTAACAACGAAAACATACCGACCTGAAGAGGGAATGTTGGCCATACCTTTTTTTGGGTCGCTTTCAATTCCTTGTTGATTCCCCTGTCATGGTTTGATACGCCACTTCTCAGCATACTAGCCGATATGATAAAAACTTTGAGAGAGCACGGGGGGGGGGGGACCGAACACTCGAAAACCTGGATATAAGAAACATTTTCTTTGATGTACCTATGTACTATTTTTCCTAGGTTTTCCATGATTCTGATTGAAACTCTAGGAGGTGGGAAACCATATAGGGCGATATTAATAGGCACCACTACATAATGGAAGATTTCATAGAATAAATATACGTCTTTGTCTTCCCACAGTTTGGAGTGATAGAAATGGATAAGTTCGATGTTGGTCGGGGTCTAGATCCATATCATCAGAGGGAAAGGAGTCATAAAGAAAATATCATCCATGATGTATGTGGACATATAAAAAGGGGCATGTTTCCCTTTGGACTTTGCCAATTGGTACTCCGTGATTTCCTTATCTAGGTTGTCTGATAACATCTTGGCCCAGTTGAAAGAGTAGCCCTCGGCCACTTCGTGCATAATTGGTACCCAGGCCAACGGGAAGTGGGTGGAGTCCTTCTTCCCGAATATCCTACATAGAATCATAGCCACATAAATCATATGGTATTCTAACGACGTTGTGGCATAAATTCCATGAGTTTCAGCTCTAAATTTCTCCGAGTGCCCCGACCAGTCTTTGATTGAATCAGGTTAGCTTTTATCATATTGCATACACTCTTGTTTCTCAAACTCTAGTATGAATGTAGCGTTGTAATTATATTTAAAGTTGGGGAATATTTTATACATTACTTGTATGTGTTCCGACCGAAAAGACCCAACATCAATCTTTTGAGAGTTGTAAATGCTCCTGGTTTGAATGTCAATGTTTTCCAGGGACCAACCTATCATGTCATTATATGGCATGAGTCTTGGCTGCACAACTATTTTGTGTAGCCCTAAGTGAGCTATATCTCTGAATTTGGTTGCATGAGTTTCAGTTACTTCATCACTTGAATCGTCTGGGAAATTTATAAGCTCATGCTCTAGAATGTCGAACACTCGTGTCCAAGATTTCACAGTGTCTATGGCTCTTGGTGAGGTATCTGACATAACATGTGTATTTGGATTTGTGCTTGCACTAGCTGCTTTAGCCATATTTCATGGTGCCATGATTTTGATGAAATCGGAATAGGTTTACTTGTTACAGGGAAATGCATAAGCTTCTCAATTGGCTAAAACTTGCTATTCTGCAAGAATGAAAATATAATTCAAAGTCAAGAATTCTTATTCACCTCAAGTGTATTGATTTGAGAATACATTTTCTCATGACAAATTTATTTACCTTCATGAGAAAATCTAACTGGTGATCTGAATTCTATATTAAAATCATTACCGTTGATTTTTTATTAATGCCATTAATATCAATGGTTTGCGATTGGGAATTTTGGATGAAATAGGTTTGAAATTTATCGAATCGCGAATTCACGAAAGATTAATTACGAGATAAAAAAATTTTAAACATTAATTAATCATGTTTAACTTTAAGCGTTTTTGGGTATTCAGAATTTGGGATTTTTAACAGTAGCTCGAGATAGAATCCTCGAAACCCTAAACTGTGAAATATTTAATTATTGGATAATCATTTTTTAGCTTTAATTAACCCTGTTTAAGTTTGAAGTGTTTCAGAAGTTCTAACTTCAGAGATTTCAAGATGTGATGGATGATAAACGTCTGAACTTCCGAAGTCTAAAGTTATTAACTGTATTTCAACTGAGGTCAACTTAACTAGTTAAGATTTAATATTTTGTCATTTAGTCGCTTTGTGGATTTTCAATTTAGATCGTCATTATATTTCTGAAGGGTCGTTACCCATAGTGACATGTTGAGGAAGACGTCATTTTATATGACGTGTTGAGACGAGGGGGTTCCACGTGTTACTTAGATTCATACGAATATTCAAAGGAAAAATTCACAAATGGATGCCACGTGTCAACCCAGTGAATACTCGAAAGATACACGTGTACTATGCCTCGTGTCCGTTGAAAGTTTATGGAAAAGTGATAACAAATTCTTTTGGGTTTTGGGGTTGTTTTTAAAGTTCTGATTTGTCGAAATTCCTGAAGCGCGAAACTCTGAAGCGACTTTAGTGATTTGGCTACTTAATAATCAGGCAGATCCAAAACTCTGAAGATCTTAGGATCACCGATCAATTTGAGGAACTTCATCAATGACGAGTATCACATGCGCCTTGTTACGATTTAACCCGAGATGTTTTTGGTTTAAAGTTCAAAGTTATAAGATTATATATGTTCCAAAATAGGCTCCATATGGGGATCGCTTCTCCCTGCGAGGAGTTGAAGAATAGTAGACCAACTTCCTTTATTGGGTAAATGGAGTCATCATTGATTTCTAGGAAACAAATTCGGGAAAAATCATATAGAGAAAAATTGGACTTCAACCGAGTCTCAGAAAACCTTCAAAACACAATTATGTATTTCAAGTTAGGCTATCAATAGTTTCTTTTTCCTGAAACTGAGTTTGGATTTGCTTAAGATAATCAAAACAACTTTAATTTAAGTATCAGACTTTGGTTGATCGCATTCACATCAAGGCAAAGTAATATTAACAATTTATTTAGGGAATCCCTTATCGGTTTAGAATGTAGATATTACCGGAAAGAGAACTAGATACCAGAGTATGTTTATACATGTATGAAAACCTTACATATATCATAGATATTGCTTCACTGCGAGCGAGCCTGTTCAGTACCCCGACAAAGTTATCCACATCTCCCATTGAATTTCCTTTAACCACTTCAATTAGCATTTTTTCATTTTACTGAGATGAGGGCAATCACTACATGAATTGCCATTCATCATCTCTTTCGGACAAAATAGGGGTAATCATTTTTATGAATTTCTTTTCACCATTTGTCTTGGACTAGATGGGGGCAATCATTTTTATGAATTTCCTTTCACCATCTGTCTTATATTTTTATAATTTTGAAGTGGGGGAAATCAATTTGTATGTATCATACAGGGATGATATCTGCTTAAGATTTGACAATGAAGGTCTACCATTTTTTATTATACTATGAACTCATTCTTTCCTGATCTTCAATACATATTTTCCTTTAGGGAAGATCTTATGGGGAATTTTTTAATTTCCATGGATTAGCCTTGAGCAAATTAATCAGTTAAAATATGATAGAAGAGCTAAAGTTATCAGGATTAGCATAGACATACTTTGTTTTAGTTGGAATCAGAGGAACATAAATATTTTCTCTTAGTCTTGTTTTAAATATATGTTTTTAAGTTTTCGAAGTCAGGGAGAAATTATTTCTTTTTATGAAGATTTAAGGACAGATTTTGAAAATCAGAATAGAGTAAAAGCTCAAAGATAGGCAAAGTGAGACAGGATGAGGACTCAGAGGGTCTATCGCAAGAGAATCTAATTTCCACACAAGTTCACTTCTTGATTATCAAGCCTCTTTTTTATTTAATTTTTGTTTTATTTTCATTTGATCTATAGATTTATACTTTTCTGGTCTTTGATCAGGTGATTATATTTACACGAATAAAACTTTGTTTATACCCGATATAATTTCTTTAGAAATTTAGCTTGAACAATAAGTATAGGAGCTTATACCTTGGATTTTATTTACATTTTCAATCAAACCAATTAGTAATTCATCACCTATTTTGAGAGAAAACAAATGTTTTTAAAACTATGCGTTGAGTTCCGATACCTCCTTATTCTTCATCTAATAATAAGTATTCTACAAGAGCATAAAAAGAAAACATCAGAAAATTCTGCAGTACAAAAATGACATGCAGTATAGATATTTTATTTTTTTCTTTTATTATGACCAATATGACTAAGCTTATCTAAATTGAAAAAGTAAAATTTAGATAATCTATGAAGGAAAATTAAATTGCAAATTGAAACAAGAAACCGTAACCGGTATATACAATGGTAATGTGAAACATAATTCTTGCATAAAGTTTTTTAGATAGCGTCCATTGATAGGGGCATCAAAAGTATTTCCATCAAGATTTTCCAATAGGAATGAATTCTTTCCCTCTGTAGCTGCAATCTTGAAAGGTCCGAACAATAGATGATCAGACTTGTCGTTCTTTCCTGCATCTTCTTTTCTAGCATCCCATTTTAAAACTAGATCACCAGGAAGAAACTCCGTGTCTTTCATTTTTTTTATTGAAAAGGGATTTCATATTATCTTGGTATTTTTGAAGTCTGTCATCAACTTTTGCCCTGTTTTGCTGGACTTCGATAATCTATTTTTTGAAGTCTATCATCAACTTTGGCCCTGTTTTGGCTCTTCATTTGTGTCTTACCACAACTTCATTACTGGAATAGCGAGATTGATAGGAAAGAAAAAATCAATACCATAAACCATTTGGAAAGGGGACATACCTATTAATTTCTTAGTGTTGATTCGGTTTGCCCATGTGTCATACTTTAGGTGAATGTGCCAAGCCTTCTTATTCTTAGTCAACACTTTCTTGATTATATTCATCAAACTCTTGTTGGATGATTCGACCAAACCATTTCCTTGAGGATAATACGTTGTAGAATGTCCGAGCACAATATTGTATTTTTGACAAGAGCTTATCATTGCCATAGATTTGAAATCTTGGGCATTTTCCATAACAAATTTATGGGGCAGCCAAATCTAGATAGGATGTTCTCTTCCAAGAAGTTTATAATTACCGAATCTGTGTCATTCTAAGTTGGAATGGCCTCAACCCACTTCGTGAAATAATAGGTAGTAGTTAAAATCGATTTATGTTGGGCGCTTGACTGTGGGTGGATTTCTCCGATGAAGTCTAGACCCCATTGTTGAAAAAGAGCCTCTGTTTTGACTGGGACCAAAGGTAGTGCAGGGAGCTTTTGTTTGCCAGAGAATAGTTGGCAAGGGTTGCATTCTTTGACCTTAGCATTCGCATCAGTGAATAAATTTGGCCAATAATATATGCCTCTTAGGATCTTATAGGCCATTTCCTCCAGACATGATGTCCTCCACACACTCCTTTGTGAAATTCATTTATGACATTCTCTGTTTCAGGTTCTGTTAAACAGCGTAGCAAGAAACCTAGAGGATCTTTTCAATACAATTGACCTTCAATAATACAGTATTTAATTGCATGTAACTTCAACGTTGTTGATTTGGATGGAGTCATGTCACTTAGGCCCTTAAGGGTGAGGAGGTATGAAATGATATCACGATGCCAATCGGAGCAAGAAAAGTTTTCTTCGATCTAGACTATAGGGGTTTGATCATCAAGTTCTTCTATGTCTGGGACATATTCGTGTGATTCTAGGTGGTTTATCCCGAGTGCCCTAAAATTTGATTCTGGTAACAATTTTTCCAGGCCTTGACCTTTGACTATCTTGGTTGTCTTTACTCAAGATCGAATTCCTGAATTTTGGCTAACCACCGACCTCTCCTGCCATCATTTTCTGGTTGCACCAAAATATCTTTGATAGAGCTTGTTGGTACATAAGAGATTATTTTAGAATGCAATACATATGTCCTGAAAGCTTTGAGAGCTTTCACCATTGTGTAGTATTGCTTTTCCAGTATACCATATCTTAATTCAGCGTCTCTGAGACTTTTATTGAAAAATCCTATTGGTTACTCGAAACCTTCTTCATTCTTTTGGAGGAGTACCACTGCAATAGTATGTTCAGATGCGAAAGAAAAGATAAAGAATTACTTAGTATAGTCCAGACTAGCTAACACTGGATCCTCACTTATAGATTTATTAACGTGCTCGAATGATGATTTTTCTTCGATAGTCCATTTCATCTCACTATCTTTTTTCAACATATATATGCCGAGTTTGATAATTTCAGCAAAGTTAGGGATAAATCTTCTCAAAAAAATTGTCTTCCCTAAAAAAGACTAGATTTCTTTCTTATTTCTAGGAATGTTTATCATGTCAATATCCTTGACTCGCTTAGGGTCAACCTTGATACCATCCTTTGATACTATATGACCCAAAAGCTTACCTTCTTGCATAGAGAAATGCGACTTTTTAGGGTTAAGAGACAAACCAAATTTTCTGCATTTCTGGAAGGTTTGTTTGAGATGAACCGGATATTCTGCATTAGAATTTGAAAATACTGTTATATATCTAAATAAATGACAACAAATTTATCCCTCTCACCGATGAAATCTATATCCATCGCTATTTAGAAAGTGGCCCCTGCATTCATCAAACCAAATGACATTTTATCATACATGAAAGTTCCCCACAGAGTGGTAAATGTAGTTTTTTCTTTATCATCTTTGTGGACAACAATTTGGTTATAACCTAAGAAACCATATATCATTGACATTCTGTTAGCTCCAACTACTTTTTTCAGGACATGATCCATTTTTGGTAGTGGGTATTTATTTTTCAGAGATGATTGATTTAAATTCCTGAAATCTACACAAATCCTTATTTCCCAACTCTTCTTCATGACGGGTACCAAATTTGCTACCCATTCAGAATATCTAAGTGGAACAATAATCTTTGCGTCGAGAAGCTTCTTGACCTCTCTTTCTATTAGTGACAAGATTATAGGATTTATCTGTCTCAGGTTTTTCCTGAAAGGTTTAATACCGTGCTTCAAAGGAATCTTACTTTCAATTACAGAGGTATCGTAAGTTCTTAAATCGTCATAGGACCATGAAAAGACGTCTTTATACTATTTAAGCAGTTCAACATACTTATTTTTTACTTGGGATGGAAGGTACTTAGATAACTTGACCAGTTTAGGATCTTCTTTACTTCCTATATTACAGTCTTCAACCTCTTCGGGTTGAGGTTGTAAGGTGGATTTTAAGGGTATATCGTCTTGGTCAAACAATCTCTCCAATGGTACCAAACTTTTGGGGATCTGATTATTCTTAAGCACAATAATTTAGTGATTTGAGATCTTATCCTAGAAAATTTTAGGATCTTCTCCTTCCTGCATGATCCAGATAGGCTCGTTCTGGTTCTCTTGATCAATATGAGTCTCAGAGAACTCATCAACCATTTCTAGGAACTGTTTGATATGCTCGTCATATTCAAAGACTTGATAGTGTTGCACATTATTTGGAATTGAAGGTCTGTGTCTCATTTCTATATGATACTTCAGCTTTAGGACAGTGGGTGGTACAAACATAGCATCTACTTTGGCTAAAGAGTCTGCCTTCTGATTTTCCACTATGGGAATGTAGTGAATATTAAACGACGAGAAGAAATTCTCTATCAAATCCCAGGCAAAATTCCTATATGACCTTAGCTTTGGATGTTTAGATTTATATTGCTACTTTATTTGTTTCATGATAAGATCTGCATCACCATAAGCTATTAGATGTTCAATTTTTAGTTTCCTGACAGCCTCCAATCCTAATACCAGAGCTTCGTATTCACAGACGTTATTAGTATAATCAATTTCCCATTGTAATATGTATGAAAAGGGAATGACATACCCACCTCCAGGTGCAACAAATAATACTCCACCCCTCGCCCCTTCGCAGGATGAAGCACCATCAATTTTTTTTTTCCATACTCCTTCCCTACTATTTACACTTTTCTTTGGTTTTTCTATTTTTTTTTTCTTCTTCTAAACATTCTTCAAAATCATCATCTATCGATAACATGCAATTTCTTAGATCCTGATCGACAACATAGACTGGATAATTATTTGGGTTTTGGGGGTCACTTACAGTATATTCTAGTCTAGTCTCTTTGTACAGTTGATTAAATTGTCCACCAAAAATCGGGATCGTAGCATACGTCATGTCTAGTTGAAGTGATCCTCCTAGTTTTTTGCCCCAAGACCTGGAAAGAAGCATGCCATACTTGGTAGGGACGTCAGCAATAACTACATCCATAAGAATACTTTTTACAGAAATCTGTGCAAGATTCACTACCAAATCCTTGATCATGCCGAGACATTTAACTTTTCTTGAATCAAACGAGTATAAGTCCTGATAAGGTCTAGTGATTTCAAGGCCCAACTTTTCCAGAATAATCTTAGGCATTAAGTTATGTGAAGCCCCATAATCTAGCATGTAATTGTGAAGTAAGTGGTCATGCACAGTCAATGTAATATAAAACAGAGCAACAAAATCCTTGGTATTTTCAATGTGCGGACCAAAAATAATCGTCGGTCTTTCATCTTGCAGATTGATCACATCTACATGAGATTCAACATTAGGAAAATTTATCATTTTAGCAATCTATTTTTTATAAATTGGATTCTTAGAGAGCTCAACTAGAGGCATGGGGATTTTAATCTTATTTATTTCATTCTCCAAACTGAAACCTCCAATTTTTTTTTCGACTTCTCTGTTTGAATATTGTGCCTGTGTATTCTCCATTTTCTTAGTTTGTGTTTCTCTGGTTTCAACTGTTTTTGTTCGGGCAGCCTATTTTTCAACTAGCAGTTTAGTAACAACTCCCTCATTTTCTTTATTTCTTGATAAAATATTTTTTGGTGGTACACTTGTAGTATTTGTTTCTATGGGCCTTAAATTATACTTCTGTTGAAGCTCAACCATTATGGAGTCAACGATTCCTTGATATGCAGACTCTCCCATATTATTTATATTTTCCTTGTTACTAAACATGGGTTCTGGATCTAGTGATCTTTCATAGTCCTGTTTAGTTAAATGAGGTTCCTCGTCATCGTCACTAAGGTTATTTATATCCTCTTCTAACCACTCATAGTTTTCCATATCATCCCTTTGCATAAATTTTTCTGTTTTAAACGGAGCTTGGAATTTTTTATCTTCGTTTTTCATTTGTCTTTGTTGGGTCTGGGGATTAGGATTCCTTCTGAAATATTTTCTAGTGAACAGATCAGGTTTCGCTTGGCCTAGTTCCATTCTAGAAATCTTGTTTGACAAATATTTGATTATCTTAGCCATGTCATCCATTTTTTCTTCCGCAGACTTCCCAGATCCAGAGGGTCTTGCTTGTTCCATGAAGTGTTTAGGTTATTTGCTTCATGTCTTGATCTTGGATTATAGTTTACCATATTCCATCATGTTTGATTTGATTTATATGGTGTTGTCTCACATTCCTGTCAGAGTAGTCGATCTTCTTTCTCTTAGAAGTAGGGAAAAATCGGGTTCAAAATCCCTTGTGAAAGTTACCTATGCTGCAGGTTGAGAGGGTTTAACTTCGGTTGGGATCTTATGATATAGTTTGTTAAATCTCTGAGTAAATTCGAGAACCGATTCAAAATTCCTTTTTCTCAGAGCCCCGAATTCAGTCAAATAATACAAATGGTCTTTCTTTTCTCCCCACTTTATTAAAAAAGCATTTTCTAAATCATCGTATGACCGTAGGGATCCTACCGGGAGTCCTCGAAACCAGATTCTCACTTGTCCTTCGAAAGTTCTCACTAAAATCCATGAGTAAACATCCTCATTCTCAATGCCAAGGATATCAATGAACTGATCGAAAAAGGTTATGTGCTCTGTGGCAGTTAAATATCCTTCTCCCGTAAATTTTGGTAAGTTCTTCATATAATTTTTAGGTAAATCATGAAGGACAGGGGGAAGGACCAAGGGAGTGTATATGGCCGCTACTTTGGAAAAAATTCTAGGGGGTGGAGGTTGTTCTTTACCACCTCCTCTTCCAGCGCCACCTCCTCCTCCACCTCCGACACCACCTCCTCCAACAACAACCATTGGAAGCCTGGGGGATGAATTTTGGGAGTTAAAAAGAGGGTTTTCAAAAACTTCGAGAGACTGAAGTGGTGACCTTTAAACTTCTTCGAGATGTGGTGAAGGAAAATTATGGAAATGCTCATCAAGGGATGAAAAATATAGAAGAGGAGGGAAAGGGAAACTTGGACTAGTTTCCTCAGACTTACAAGATGTGTAAATAGGGGAACTGACAAGAGACAAATCAAGGTATAAAGTATGCTCTTCATGGTTTTGGAGAACATGAATCTTTACCTCTGGCAAGGATGGGGTAGACAAAACATTAACAAGAGAGGGTATAGAAGAATCTCTTTTATTCATATTGTTCGGAGTATAAGAAGATTCAATCTCAATATTTATTTTGGGTGTGATTACCTCTAGGTTCTCACACCTAACATCAAGCTTGCTAGTTGAGGTCTCTGCAGAGATTGTTTGTTTAAATTTCTCTTCAGGAGTTAATTCTTCAACCAAAACCTTAGTATTGGCTTGTGCAACTTTGGGTTGGTATTTTTTACCTACCGATGGGGTATTCGACTTGAGGTATCCCTTTGGTTTTAACAACCTTTCAGGATCAGATACAGGTGTGGTTTGTTGATCGTCTAGGTTCTTTCTAGTATTCTTTCGACCGAATGCTAGTTTATCTGTGGTGGAGTCGCCAAGTGAAAGATAAAAATAGCCTTAATATAGTATTCAACCTTTGTTCACTATCAAATATAGAATCTTACCTTGTCGTTTCCCCAAGGAAAAATAACTTTGTTTCTTCGTCCCCGACAACGGTGCCAAAAATATGTTGTTCTTGAGATTAAACTTAAGGCTCAAAGAATAATGTCAGGCATCCAGAAATTTTAAAGAGAGTGTTTTTTTAAAAGGTGTTTTTTCTACCTTAGTTATATGAGAAACATTCCTTAAATGAAATTAACAGTTTGACAACACAGAGACCGTATTTTGTTTCCGAGTCAAAATTGTAATATCGAATGGTATGAGATAAATATACAAAACTGTAAAACAAAGTAAGGAATCAATTATTCAAGAGTCTCACCTTGTTGCAGTGGAAGAACAAATATAGTGTAACCTTGAATAAAGTATAAGACACAGTAACCCATACAACAAGCAGGTCTTGATTTACTCACAGTAAATGGAGAGGAAAATTTGCTTACTTGATAAATTGCTGATGCAATACGATTACATTAGTTGTATTACTAAATTGAAATCAAAAATCTATCAAGGAATGCAATAAACAAATGTTGAGATATGGGAAACAAAAGAAACACATAACCCAGATTTAACAAAACATGGAATCTCTGTTTGCACTTGTATTAATACTCAATAAGGAGATTTTTTATCTCTTACAATTTGGCAAGAAGCAACCTTCAATATATCTTCAATCTATGTATTTATACAAAATTGTCACAACCCCAAAGGACTTTACTTCTCATAATTTAAAAAAATAGTAAATATTTTTGAATAAGATTACAACATGTAAAAAATGAAAAGTTTCATTAGAATTATCTTCTATCTCTTCGTCTGTTGGCAGAGAAATTTCTTTTCCTCATCATTTAGCATGGAGATAGTTGGCATATGATCTTCACTTGTATGAGTAGTATGTGCATGTTTTCCTACTTGTTTCCAGATGTTCTTGCTTTCCGATGTTCGACACATTGGATGCATCTATTCACTAGTTTTAACACCAACCTTGAAGGTTTGGTTGCTTCATTTGCCTCAAAAGTGTATAGCTTCCTTTCTACCTGAGGAAAATTTTCTTGTATTCTCTTTGCTCCTAGAGAGGTGACCTGTAACTGCAAGTTTGGGTTTACTATCCACCTGTTTATTTTAAGGATATCAATCTGGTTTAATTCGCGAATGGCTGACAAAGCTTCTCCTTTCCCTATCCTAGAATTATACTAGATTTTTGCTATGTTGATTTGTCCCGGGGCTTCAGAGATAGTACTTCATTCAACATCAAGTATCCCTTTGTCTAGTGAATACAATTCTTCTAGACAAGCTTCGTTTACTTCTCTGGCGATTCTTTTGCTTTCGGCCAAATTGGTTTCCCAAGCCTTTAAAATTATGCCGCCTTTGGTTTGTTCAGAAAGAGACAGTTGAGGAACATCTGATACATCATATTTGGTACCAGTAGAATAGCCTCCTGAAACTTAGCCTGAGTTGAACGAGCTTCTCTCTCTTTAATATAGATGTTCTTCAAGGAAATGTCTACTACTTGGTAACAATTTTGGATGGCTTCCACTTTTGTAAAGAGATCTTGCTGGGATAACTCTAGATTTTCATGTACTTCCAATGCTTGAGCCTGAAAAGATGCCATATCTACTGTTGTACCTTCAATCAGGTCTATCTTGGATTGTAATTACTTGATTAATTATTCTTGTTGAGTGACCAATCCTATGTTGGCCTGTGAATTCTGATAGAGCTCATCAAGGTTAGCTTTCAGTTGTTGGATCTGATGTCTGTTATGGGCTCTGACTTGCTCAAAATATTTGTTCATATTATTCCCACATCTTGTTCCATAGTGATTATCTGGTCTTGCAACTTCCCTACCAACAGGTTTCTCTGTTTCAGCTGCTCGACTATGTTTTCTACTGACCACTGATTTTCTGTGGTAAAGGCACCTAATGAACCTACCATTTCCTTAGCGAATTATGAATCATCTCGGCCTTGTCCATCATACATCATTCTTTTCCTTTTGACTATTTCACCATATTTCTGATGTGTTTCTCGTTTAACACTGGTTCTCCTCTTCTTGTTGAAAAAGAAGTCCGAAGGAGGCATTTCTTCGGCCAAAATAAGAGTAAGATCATCTATAAAGATGACTTCAAAACTGGGATTTCCATGACTTGATTGTAAAGATGTCAATGAAATAATGGGGTTACCTATATCTGTGGATGGTTGTTTCTCCGATGTATTGGTAATCGATTTGTCTGGTGTAGAAGGAGACATATCCTTCCCTTGTTTTATGAAACCTTCAATACAAGATTTTGCTTGAGCGCCTGATGGGTTTGATAATGAAGTCTCCAACTCCTTCATTAAGCCTTCGACGTTTTTCGGGTTTTCTTTAGTACCTTGTTTGTCGGAACTTCCTGCCTCAAATCCCAGGGGTGTAGCTTCCTGTGTAGATGACGGTGTTACTGGTTCTCCCTGTAATAACTTTGGCAAGATATTCCTTCTATGCTTTTGAAAACTGTAGAAAGTAGCTTGTTGATCTGGAGACAGAGTTTGGACTCTGTTCAACACTTCCTCATATGACCTGGATCCCCTCAATATTTCATCCTATGGGGAATTCTCGTGTATATACTTCTTTAAGTTGTATTGAGCCAGGTGATTTCTACGATTTTCTATGGATCATGCCTTTTAAAATCGATGTCAACCGACTTGACATCCTCCAAGGCTGCAGCCTCTACTTTAGAATGGTTGAAGTCTGACAATGAAAACATACCCACCTGAAGAGGGAATGTTGGCCATACCTTTTTTTGGGCCGCTTTCAATTCCTTGATGATGCCCCCTATCATGGTTTGATACGCCACTTCTCGTCATACTAGCTGATCTAGTAAAAAATTCAGGAGAGCATGGGGGGGGGGACCGAACACCGGAAAACTCATATGTAAGAAATTTTTTCTTCGATGTACCAGTCTGCTAATTTTCCTAGGTTTTCCATGATTCTGACTGAAAATTTAAGAGGTGGGGAATCATATATGGCGATATGAATAGGCACCACTACATAATGACATATTTCATAGAATAAATCTCCAGCTTTGTCTTCCCACAGTTTGGAGTGATATAAATGGATAGGTTCGGTGTTGGTCTGGGTTCATCTCCAACTCATCATAGGGAAAGGAGTCATAAAGAAAATATCATCCATGATGTATGCAGACATATAAAAAGGGGAAGGTTTCCCTTTGTACTTTTCCAACTGGTACTCCGTGATTTCCTTAGCCAGGTTGTCTGATAACATCTTGGCCCAGTTGAAAGAGTATCCCTCGAACACTTCGTGCATAATTGGCACCCAGGCCAATGGGAAGTGGGTGGATTCCTTCTTCCCGAATATCCTACATAGCATCATATCCACATAAATCATATGGGCTTCTAACGATGTTGTGGCATAAATGTCGTGAGTGTTAGCTCTGAATTTCTCTGGGTTCCCCCACTAGTCTTTGATTAAATCAGGGTAGCTTTTATCATATTGCATACACTCCTATTTCTCAAAATCCAGTATGAATGTAGCGGTGTAATTATATTTAAATTTGAGGGATAGTTTATACATTACTTGTATGTGTTCCGATTGAAAAGACCCAACAACAACCTTTTGAGATTTGTAAATTCTCTTGGTTTGAATGTTGACGTTTTCCAGGACCTAGCCTATCATGTCGTTATATGGCATGAGACTCGGCCACACAACTATTTTGTGTATCCCTGACTGAGCTATATCCATGAGTTTGGTTGCATGATTTTAGGTCACTTCATCGCCTGAATCGTCTGGGTAATTTATAAGCTCATGCTCTAGAATGTCGAACACCTGTGTCCAAGATTTCACAGTGTCTATGGCTCTCGGTGAGGTATCTGACATAACATTTGTATTTGGATTTGCACTTTCACTAGCTCCTTTAGCCATCTTTCATGGTGCCATGATTTTGATGAAATTAGAACAGGTCTACCTGTTACAGGGAAATGTGTAAGATTCTCAGTTGGCTAAAACTTGTTATTCTGTGAGGATGAAAATGGAATTCAAAATCAAGCATTCTTATTCACCTCAGGCATATTGATTTGAGAGTATCTTTATTGACGAAAAATTTATTTACCTCAATGAGAAAATCTAACTGGCGATCTACAATCTATATTAAAATCATTACCGTTAATATCAACGGTTCGCGATCGACAATTTTGGATGAAATAGGTTTGAAATTTCATGAATCGCGAATTCACGAAAGATTAATTACGAGATAATTTATTTTAAAACATTAATTAATCATTTTTAACTTTAAGTGTTTCCAGGTATTCAAACTTCAAGATTTTTAACAATAGCTCGAGATAGAATCCCTGAAACCCGAAACTTCAAAATGATTAATTATCGGATAATCATTTTTTAGCTTTAAGTAACCCTGTTTAAGTTTGAAGTGTTTCAGAAGTTCGGACTTTGGAGATTTCAAGATGTGATGGATGATAAACGTTCAAACTTCCAAAGTGCGAAGTTATTAACTGTATTTCAACCGAGATCAACTTAACTAGTTAAGATTTAATATTTCGGCATTTTCCCGCTTCGTGGATTTTCAATTTAGCTCGCCATTGTATTTCCGAAGGGTCGTTACCCATAGTGACATGTCGAGGGTGATGTCATTTTAGATGACATGTCGAGACCAGGGGGTGCCACGTGTTACTTAGATTCATATGAATCTTCATAGGAAAAAGTCACAAATGGATGCCATGTGTCAACCTAGGGAAGATTCGAAAGATACACGTGTATTATGCCTTGTGTCCTTTGAAAGTTTATGGAAGAGTGATAATGAATTATTTATAGTTTTGGGGTTTTTAAAGTTATGAATTGTCGAAATGCCCGAAGCGTGAAACTCTGAAGCGAACTTTAGTGATTTGCATACTTAATAATCAGGCGGCTCCACAACTCTGAAGAGCTTAGGATCATCAATGAATCTGAGGAACTTCATCAATGACGATTATCACACGCACCTTGTGATGATTTAACCCGATATGTTTTTGGTTTAAGGTTTAAAGTTATAATATTATATATGTTCGAACAGATCCATTGGGATTTATTCCATCTATATTATGTAAATGATAATTGCTCAGCTTCTGAAGTCTAGCGAAAATTTACTCAAAGTACATCAACCTGAAAACTTAAAAATGAACTCTGAAAAAAAAAAAGCAAAGATGTAGCAGTGCTCCATTGGGCTATGGAGTCATTCACCTCTTTCCAAACTTCTGCAAATTTCCACTACCATACCTCCAATTCTACAACTGATTCACGTAAACTGGAAGAATTGTTGAAAACAAACATACTGATGCAATCCAAATGCTTGGCAAAAGGAGCTTATTATCTACGCTACCATACTCTAACCAACTCTACTACTCAATTATGTAATAAAAAACTTCGAGAAGAACCATTCAAGTAACTAATTAATTAACCAAACTCTTTGTATATGCTTCAACAAAATGAAGGCTAGAACTTGAATCAACACTTCATCACACATATGATCTTCAGGTTTATAGTGAAACAAGGGATGGAACTTTGAACCTATGAACTCCTCCATATACATAGTCGTCGGATCATAAAGAATGAAATAAGTAGAATTTTGACAATAATAGGTTACCTTTTCCTGTTGTTCTAGATGAATGTATTTTTCGTGATAATTCTCTGCTCCATGAATGATACCAATTTCTTGCTCGCGAGATGGTGAATTTAAAGAAGAACAACTAGAATTTTCAATAATTCCAATCCCAAACTGCTCAATGTCTTCTAGAGATGATGAATTATAGATGTCAAACAAGAGATTGCTAATTTCCAGAAACTGATTTTCAACAATTAGTGAAGAAGAAAGCTCAATGATCTGTTTATGAACTTCTTCCTTGTTACCTTTGCTGCCTACTTCAGCTTTTGATATACAACTGTTGTCTTCTATTTCATTGCACCTGGAAACTTTAGAGAGAAGGGAAGTAACATGTTCTTGATCTTCAACATCACTATCTCCAATCACTTCATGATCAACCTCATAAACACAATCAGATCTTGGCTTGTAACTAGAAAAATACTTAATTGTATTTGCAAATTCACCTTGCTAGTATAATTTATGAGCATATAAATCCGCATTCTCATTAGTAGAAAATCATATTTATCAATTTTAAGACCTAAAAAAGAATTGAAATCCGAGAATGATGCATAAAGCTATCCCAAATATTTTTTCTATTCATAAACATCCTCCTGCCCATATCCTTCTTCCAGTTGGTCTACTTCCAAATCTAATTCATGCTTCTCATAAGCTTTATTTTGTTCTAAATTTTCATCCAAAAATTGCTTTGGCAGCCACCCACAGGCTCAAAAATTCTCCTCGATCTCCTCAGCATTAGTAAACATTTGTTCAAGGGATGGGGATTTCCTCTCTCTGAGATAAAGGAACAACTCAGGATGTTGAGCTATCGTATAATACACATGGCAACAGTTTCATAAGGTTGGATCTCCAAAGTCATACTACAATAAAAACTATGAAACCTCCCGTTGAATGTAGTAAGGGCTTTGTCCTTCCCTCTTCTCATATTATTAAGTTCGATCAAATATTGATGAACATGTTTGTTTTCACCCCAACATCTTAGGATTACACGATGAAAAAGAGTCCATGAAAAAATAGAACAAGGCTTCATATTTCTAAACCATAAAGCAACATCCCCAACCAAGGATTTGGAAAATATCCTTAAGATAACATCCTCATGCATGATTTCAAAATTATCAACTAAATCCTCAAAATCTTTCATGTGCTTATCGGCTGCAATATGGTCATCTCCTTTGAGCACATGAAGGTATTCAAAGAACATGGGAGGGTAAGTATTTAGGAGAGGAGGTAGCTTGAGAGGTTTAAAAAGTTCTCTGATTCTTAATTGAGATTCACTAGGATGAACACAAAAGTCAATTGGTTGATTTCAAAGTTCAATAGGGACCTCAGAAGGTATATAAAATTCGTAATCCACAGGTTTACAATATGATTCAACCTCAAGAGAAATTGAAATATAGGCCTCAAATTTATCAATAGGTTCACATGATCGGATTAAATCAAGGTCAATAGTGCGTGAAGAGGAAACATATTCATTATCTAGGGGAGAATATGCATTTGTAGGCTTACAATCATCTCAATAAAAAAAAATAGGATGATCCTCTTTACATGCAAAGGGAAAGACATGGACAAACTGATAAAGAAGAACAAAAGTTCATGGAGAAGGATAATGAGTTGATACCTGGTTTTTCCCTTCCGTCCTTTCATTTTTTTGTCAATAGGATTCTTCCTCTAGTGGAGTCTTAGATGGTGGAGTCTCCAGGTGAATGATATGTAGTCTAATATATGTTCACTTCTTGTTCACAATCAAGAAGAGAATCTAATCGATGTCGTTCTCTTATGGAAGATTACTTCATTCTTTCCATTCCCCGACAACGATGCCAAAAGATGTTAGCGCTAGAAGTTGTTCCTAGACTTTTTTAGGAACAAGCCCAACACACCTTGATTCAATTGGTTTTAAGAAAACTTAGAGAGTGGTAGGATCAGCATGAAGGAAGTCAGATGAATGCAAATCAATAGTTTTCCATTGGGCATGGAGTCCATTAAAAAAAATAAACTTGTCTCAACATTCTTTGGGAAGCAGGTCAATCTAACAAAACTTAGATCAACTCCAAGGCTATCGAGAAATGGAATGAGGAAATGAAGAAAACAAAACTGAAAGTTAACCAAAAACCATCATGATCCTTGATACACTTACATGGAAGAATACTCAACATTCATAAACCCTTTCTGACTGTGAATATAAGAACTTGAATATTCTTGTGGCGAAAATTAAAGCATAACCAATACAATAACTCTCTCAACACATAATTTTCATACGCATACTCGATAGAAACAAAATACATATTCAATAAGATGACAGAAAAATGATTAACATAGAATAAAAAACTAATTATAAACTTTGTTATCAGTTGAAATCTTTACATATAAGTCTTGACAGGATCTTCAAAATATTACATAGG
>ML812937.1:62708-98797 GCA_009831015.1 Picea engelmannii | reverse complement strand
ATGGAGTCCCCAATCAAAAATATCATGTGGTATGCTATGAGTACCGAAAATTAAAGGAGAATTAGAGAAATTATGTTACTCATGATCTAGAGTTAGCATCAATTGTACATGTATTAAAAATGTGGAGGCATTACCTCATGGGGAAGAGGTTTGAGCTAAGAAGAAACCATTGTGGTTTGAAACATTTATTTGGATAGCCAACATTAAATGCTAGGAAAACTAGGTGGCTGGAATTTCTTAGTGAGTACGGCTTTGAAATTAAACATATTAAAGACAGAGACAATCAGGTGGCTGATGCACTTAGAAGAAGAGCTCATGAAGTGCATATTTCATCCATAACCACGTACATAACAGATTTAAAAGATAAAATTCTAGAAGAAACAAATTCAGATCAACTTTATTTGCAAATAAAATAAAACTTACAACATAAATTTAGAAATTATGAATTGAAAGAGGATGTAACTCTCTTGTACATAGGCAAGGTGTACGTGCCAAATTCCATGGAGCTGAAAAATATAGTGCTGAGAGAAATGCACAATGTGCCATACGTTGGGCACCTTGGATATCAAAAATCCATTACAGTTGTAAGGAGCCAATACTTTTGGCTGGGAATGAAGAAAGACGTAGCTAACTACATAGCTTGGAGTCTAGAGTGCCGAAAGGTGAAAACATAGCACAAACATCCAGTGGGATTTCTACATCCATTGCCCATTCCATAATGGAAGTCAGAAGTGGTTACATTAGATTTTATTACAAATATGCCTAAAATAGTGAAGCAACATGATTCCATCATGGTGGTGGTGGAAAAATTGACTAAGGCAATGCATTTTATTTCTGTGAAAACAACACACAAGGCAAAAAACATTGTAGATATTTACATGAAGAAGTTGTCGGGCTACATGGTGTGCCTAATGAAATAGTTTTAGATAGAGATTCCCAGTTTACATCCAAATTTTGGCAAGGTATGTTCAAAGGATTTGGGACAAATCTAAATCTTACTACGATGTATCACCTAGAGTAAGATGGGAAAACTGAGAGGACCAATAGGATAATCAAGACATGTTCAGAATGTATGTGATGGATCAACCATCAAAATGGGAAGACTACATCCACTTAGTGGAGTTTTCTTATAATAACGGGTATCAAGCCTCATTAAAAATGAGTCCATTTGAAGCTTTGTATGGCATGAAGTGTAACACACCAGTAAGTTGGGATAACCCATTAGACAGGGCCATCATTGGGCCAGATTTGTTAAAGGAGATGGAAGAGAAAATGATAAGGATCAGGTAGAATTTAAAGGCTTCTCAAGACATGCATAAGAGTTATGAAGACAGTAACACAATTTTTAGAGATTTAAAGTGGGGGAACATGTTTTCCTAAAAATTAAAGCAAAAAGAAGTTCAATAAGATTGGGTTGTTGCCTGAAGTTGGAAGCAAGATATTGTGGGCCTTTTGAGATATTAGAAAAGATAGGGCTAGTTGCATACATGCTAGCATTTCCTGCATCCATGAGAGTGCATAATGTATTTCATGTGTCATTATTAAATAATTATGTGCATGAAACTAACCACATAATTGATTGGACTGTGATCTAGTGGAAAACGAAGGGAATTTCCAGGTGGAATCAATACACATTCTGGACCATAAAGTCAAAGTGCTTAGGAACAAATCCACATGGATGGTACAGGTTCAATGGAACTGCTACGGTATTGAAGATGCAACATGAGAGCATGAATAAACCATACAGGAGGAATACCCACAAAGTTTTACCAATTTTGAAGAAAACAAAAGCTGAAAATGCAAGACTCCATTTTTGGGCAGCTAGTTACCATAACCACATCTCTAAAATTCTTGGTTTCCTATGTTGATAGCCATGATAAAATAATGGTGAAAAATAATGGACTAAATTAAGTGAAGGTGTCACATTCCTTGGTTCAACAGGTTGAGAAGAACGAGAGATTATGGTTGGAATTGTTGTTCGAGGGTAAAGATTGCAATATTTTATTTTACTTTCTAAGTATTGCGATGTAAATTTATATATGTATTTCAACATGGTGTGGTGCATCGAGGAAAATTCACAATTGTAGGGGAGGGGAATGCAACATCCCCACTATAATATCCGATTAAATTAATGCATAATGTAGATATAAATGTGGCTATGGCCAAACAATGTAAATACAAAATGTATTTTTTGAATTGTAAATACTATATAATACTAGTTGCTGGGATATGGACATAGATGGGGGTTGATTAATCCACAAGAGAGGGGAGAATGCCTAGAGAGTGTCCAAGAGGGGGCCAAAGGGAAATAATTTATGGGTATTAATTCATGCCCACTTTCTTGAATTTCATTATTATTTGGGAAAAAAATTCTATTTTTTTGGTTGAGTGTATGAGAGCCCAATCATTGAATATGATCTGTCATAGGTTGGGTGTGAGAGTCACATCCTATAATAATTAAGAGAATGGGGTTGAGGTACAATCAACATTGGGTAGAGTGAACAGTCAATTGTCTTGGGGAAAGAGAGGAAATTCGTATGGGTAGAAACAAACAATTTTGGACATTCAATTTTACTTGAACAATAAATAGAGAACAAGGGAGAAGAGCTTGGGAGTTGGAGCAAGAAGGATGGAAGAATTTTGGAGCATGCTGGAGCGATTTTGGAAAATTTTGGAGATGGAAATTGAAGAGCCAGGTTGTCAGGCCTAAAGAGTGAACTCCTGGGTGAGGTGCATTGTATCAACAAGTGTTTATTGTTGGTTTTGCTGGTAGTTTTTCCTAGCAGTCAGTTCCCTTGATTTCCCAGCTGAGAGATTCCTAGTTACCTGCGCCAGAGAGACCCCGATAAACGAATGGGACACCCAATGGACTGAGAGTAGTGAAGGGGTACATTCCTTGGGTTGGTCAAATCAAGAGGAGGAGAGTTGGAGGAAATTCAGGATAGTTGCAGGAGAAAACGAGTGGGTTGTGTGATATTGAGTTGTGAGGGGACTATGAGAGGCACCCTTCTTTAGTGGATTCCTAGCCCCAAATTAGGGGGGAATTGTTGTTGAGGTATGAAAAAAAAACTCTATGGTTGGGTGGAATGTCCTTCCCAAGCAGTTGGTTGCACAAACGTTTTATAAAAGATAAGTGTTTATCTATTTTGTTGAATTATTTATGAGTTCATGGTTGTGCATTTCCTTTGTGAATGAGAATAGTTTTATATGTTGTTATAAATGTTTTATCATTTGAATTCATGGTCATTTAGAGTGTTATAGATGTATTAATTATGAGTATAAGAAATTAGTTGAATATGTGTTTAAATCATAGCTGGTAAACTACAGGAATTTGACCAGGAAAATAAAATTTCATTTATGTGTATTTTGTGCATAGTAATGTTCCTTGGTTAAGTTGGGGGACATTACACTCATTCTATTAGTTATTAATCGATCCAAAATCATAAGAGAATAAATAGTCTTTCAATCATAGCTAGGTTAATTCTTTTGAGGCCGATCTATGAGTTTGTCTTTTGATTCAATTTCCTTGAGTTCATATGATTTCATGAGTGTGACTTCTTACCTATTTCACTAAGTTCATTGTGAGTTTAGTGTGAGTTTATTATTGTGTAGACAAAATAATTGGATTAGAAATAGTACTTTGTTAGATAGATTTATTTTTCTGAAATTTACTTTTCTGCGGCATGTTTAATGTACTATAGGGATAAGACACTAAAGATTGATGATTCATTTGCCACTCACGTAAATTCACATGAACACTTAAAACAATGAAATATTGTGATTTAGAACTCAATAACATTTGATAAACATTGCAATCCAGAGTTGAGCTTTGTAGTTTGGTTTACTTTCCTTTGATTTCATTTATTGCATTTCAGAATGTGGATTTGAAGTCGTTGCTTGCATAAGATAGGATAAGTTAGGATCACATACGTATTTCTCTTTTTTTGTTTGGAAGTCAACATAAATATTTTGTATTACTTCATCAAAAAAATACAAGCATACTATCACCAACTGGTTTTCCATATTGGAAACCAGACCAGTTGCAATAAATAACCTTTTAATCCAGTCTATTAAGCATCATGTTTTTTCCATTTAGACTACAATCTTGAATACTTGACGTCCTGGCCCTATGATTATACATGGAATCATATAACCACCTTCCATAACCTAAATAACTCCTATGAATACTTATTTTTATCCAAAATGGAAACCTTTTAGACTTAAACAAAAACTTTATAAGCATTTACGGTCTGAAATTTTCCTACAATAAAACACAACAACCTAGGTCCATTCCGCTCCTTTACTCTATTCCTTTGGAGAATCCACCCAAACCTTTCAGATATGGGCTAGTGTTCCATGGCCATCCACTGGTGTGATATCCATGTGGTGGACATATTTCATGTACATGTTAAACTGCACTGCCATATTATCCTGCTTTCTCTGTTGTATCTTTTCAATGCCTACCAGGAGTTTCACAATAGTCTCCAGACCACTGGCCTGACACTGAATATCCTCTACCATAGTCTTCATCTCCCTCTAGTCCACGACTCTGGTTTTTTCGTTGTCTGCTTTAAATTTTCTGATCAACATTTTGGTATGCCATGCCATCTCGAGTGTCTTATGGTAAAGGGTCTCCCGAGTGCGAGTTGTTCCAGTGTCAATGATCCAATCCACCTCCCGCTCTACTTGGTTTTTTCCTTTACCTTCTCTTTAATCTCTAATCTCCTCTTCCCATTTCTCAATTTCTTCCTTTCCCTTCTACGTGACATTTATCTGGTACATCCGAGCTGCATCCCTTGTTGCATTCTCAATTCTTGTCTCTTTTACGGAGCTCTCTTGTTGAGAGTCCACTATCAAGCTCCCTTTCCTGGTAGTGTATTTCATTCGGGCCATGTTCCTGTCCGCTTGAATAGATAAACCCACTCGTCTTCCTTTACACAGAACACTATCTTTCCACCGTCACTGAACTTCTACTAGACCGGTAGGAGCTTCACGAGATATATGAGAGGTAGGGGTAACCAGCACGAGACCTGGTATATAAAAGACTCTTGTATTATTTCCCATATCTATTAATGATCTTTCATTTAATGGGTCTATATGGGTGAAATGAATAGAAGGCGTACCACCTCATGCCATTATTTTTGCTATTGTACTTTTCCACCCTCTTCTCCTTCTGCGATCCATATGGCTAGACCTGTTTGGTATGACCATTTCCATTGATAAAATAATCAACATTATGTTGTTCCGGCTCTCGGCTCTCCTTATCGCCTTATGATTAACCATGCACGATATTTGCATCCTACAAGATCTATTGGCATTCACCACCTTACGATCCTGCCCTTCCATCTTCCCTTCATGCCCTGTCATGTAAGGAATAAATGTGAAGTCAAAGTGCCAAGTGGGTGGTTCCCCCCCTCCAACTGGGCCCCGCTCAAGATATGATTGCGAATCTTTTCTTCCTGTGTGGTTGTCTACTTGATTACGACTATAATGATATTTTTCCACCAGCTATTCACAATCTTCTCTAAGTTGGCCCACTTGAAATTGTGTCCATGCCACATCAAGCAACTTGCCATCCTGGTGCACATCCTCATTGGATAATCTATCAACCATAGCATTTTCATTCCTTCTAACCCACCTGAAGTCGATTAAGAACAAAGTTAACATGTGCCTTTGTATTTGTTGCATGATTTGGGTGAGACACAATTGTGTGATTATCTTGCCTATTTTGGTTCCACACTACAATATTTCCGTCGTTCCTATGACCAACGTTGAGTCCCATTCCATTGTTACATTGAAAATTCCCTCTCTTACTAAAATTTCAAGCCCTTGTTCAAGGGCATAAAATTTCGCTGCATTGTTGGTAGTGTTTCCCACACTGCTAGAGTATATACAAACTATTTTTCCTTCACTATCTCAGATCGATCCACCAGCCCCAACCCTTCCAGGGTTTCCCTTCGATGCACTGTCAAAATTCAATTTAATAAATCCTACCCGTGGTGGAGTCCAAGCTATGGTGCCACCATGAACTTATGGTTCTTGATGATTTGGTAAGTTGAGGATCTAAGTATCCAATTGCAAAATTTGCAGAACTTGTTTCTCTTGAATTGTGAGATTTTTTGTTGTTGCATGAATTTTCCTGCTCAGGATAGTTTCTCTTAGTTGTTGTTTGATCGTTTCTATCAAATATTTTATTAGGAGGGATTCATTGTGGAAAATTCTTCTCTTTCTTTCCTTCCAAATTGCCCATATGACAAACCCAAGAGTTAAAACCAAACACAAATTAACAATTTCATTATCTATGTACTGAACCCTCCATCTCCTTAGGGTCGCTTGAATATCTTCTCTTACTCTATATATCTATCGATACAGGGTATCCACCCATTCCCATAACCATGTTGAGTAAGGACATCCATCCAACAGATTATTTATCGTATCCTCCTGTCCTTCACATAGGTGACATATTGAGGGGCCATTGAAGCCTCTTTTAACTAGATTCTCCCAAATTATAATTTTCTTGTGATGGACCAACCACACAAATATTTTTACCATCGGCCAGTGTGGGGAATTCTAGATTTGTTCTCAGAGGGGGTCCAGGTTTCTCTGATCATGACCCGCTATATATTTTCGTGCCTCTTTCAGGGTAAATTCTCCTCCATCTCTTCTTCCCCAACGTCGTTGGCCCTCATCATCTGAACACACAATCTTTATTTTATGGAGTTCCTCTAATTATTTAACCAACGTGGAATTTTGATTGAGGTCTTGTGGAAGAATAGGGTCCCAACATCTCCATTTTGAAATTCTTTCCCTCTATTTCCAATATTGATGCACCCTAATTTTTCCCTATCTGTATAAATCTTGCTTGATAATTTATCTATCCTCGTTTTTCAGTCTTGGTTCTTGTTTCCATGCATCCTGCCAAAAACGTATTGTTTGGTTGTTTCTTCTTTCCCAGAAACCATGTTCCTGAATCATAATTTTATTTCTCCAAGCCATATTCCAAATGGTTGATCCCTCCCTTGATCCTGTGAATCATATGAGATCCCATGGGTTCCTTCTGGGGGCATATTTGGATTTCCAAAAGGCTTCCCAAGGCGCTGAGATCTATTTTACCCATCTCCACCATAGTTTTTCTCCACACACATCATTTGTTGTTTTCGGATCTTGCAACCCTAAACCTCCTTTTCTTTTCAACCATCATAGTTTTTCCCAAGCCACTAACACCCATTTCTTTTTGTCCTCTATTCCTCTCCACAAAATATTCCTTTGTATAGCTTTGATTCTCTGTAAAATCCCTACTGGAGCTAGGAAGACTGAAAGTGAATAAGTTGGAATCGCCTATAAAACTACCTTTGTGAGCACGAGACTGCTTGCAAAGTTTAGGGCTCGATAGGTCCATCTTTTAACTCTATATTGCATCTTGTTTATCATATTTTCCCACGTTGATTTCCTTCCTACTTTATCCATGAGAGGAACTCCCAGATTATTAGTAGGTAAGGTTTTCCTATTGAAACCAAGGCCGTTAGTTAGGTTTATTTGAATATAAATATGAGTATTAAAGAAAAATATCATAGACTTGAAATAATTAATCTTTGTCCCATAAGCTTCTGCAAAGTTATCCAAAACTTCCTTGTAGGATGTTGCCTCTTTGAGTGTTGGAATTCCATGTAAGATAGTATCATCTACAAATTGTTGATGCATAGTTGGGGGGCTGGCCTCATGAGGTTGTAGGCCTTTTATTGTTCCCTATGTGGTTGCTTCTTTGATTGTTCTGCTTAATCCTTCCATCCTAAGTATGAAAAAAAGGGGGATAAGGGGTCCCCTTGTCTGATTCCCATGGAGGGGTAAAACGGTTTAGCTGGGGCTCCATCTACCGAAATTGAGAAACTAGTTGTGGAAACCAGAGACATTACCCATTTTATCCATTGATTGTCAAATCCATAAGCTTCCATGGTTTTTGTCATATAGTGCCAACTTAGTTTATCATAGGATTTGGAAAAGTCCAGTTGTATTACCATGCCTGCCTTTTTCCTACTTTTCAACGAGTGGATTATTTCATGGGCATGAATGATATTGTCTAAGATTTGTCTGCCTTCCATGAAGCTCGATTGTTCCTTTGAAATAATAATCTACCTGAAATCAATAGATTTTGTTGATATCAGGTTAACTTTTTTAGGGTTCCATAGGGTAAGAATACTCCCTGCTGAGTTTTGGCTATCATTATCTAGATAATGGTACCTATTCCAACTTTTCCTACTTATTTGTAACAACTTTTTAGTTGTACATTTAGTTTCTTGAATAAAACATATTTATGGTTTTTCCATATTTAACTTATTTTAAAAAATTCTCTGTTTCCCAAGGTTATTCAAGCCTCTTATATTCCAGGTGATAACCTTCATTTTAAAACAGGTGGTGGAGAGGTATAGAACAAAGATTTAATCTTACTAGAGTTTATCAGCAAGGCCCCCGGTTCCTGCAACACGATACTGTTTGGTTTTCTACCCTTCTTCCTCTTGGTTTGTTTTGGTGACAAAGACTGTTGAGTGTCCCCTGATTTAAATCCCAAGTTTCCTATTTCCCCATGGATGCGTTTAGTCCCTCTAGTTCTTGCCTCCTCTCTCATTAGAAATAGGTACTGCACTCAATCTAGTTGGTCCGGAGGTATGGTTTCTATTCCTTTCTTTTTCCACTGCTCCATGATATTCTGAAGGTCGATACCTTCCCATTCCACTATATCTCGAAGATCAGGGTCTTCGGTTCCTACCTCACTAGGTGTCATATATGAATCTCCATCACATTATTGCATTGGAGTGTTTACATCGAGGCTTCGATCCAACACCGATCCATTGGAATCCTTTTTATTTCCTTGAGCTAGATGTTCCCCCCTCGCCATGTTTGCTTCCTTTATGTCAGTCTCTATCTTCCCTTGCTTCTCCTGATATTTATCTCCTTCTTGGGTGAGATTTTCTGCCAGGCCCTCAAAGATATTTTTAGTTTCTAGTGTGCCTAATGGGGGGGGGGGGGGGGGGGTTTTTTTTTTTTTNGGGGGGGGTTATTTTGTTTTTTACCCCCTCCGCCCCTATAATTTGGCCAAAAAAAATCTTCTTCATCTTGTGGTTGTTTTGTTTTTTATTGTTAGGTAAATTTATTTAAAGGAAATTCCCTGTAGAGATGCCCATGTTCATGAAATATCTTGCATCAGAACATGATCTGATCATAATCTATGTTTTGAATCCATTCCTCATCCCTAAATTATAGGCATATTTCTTCTGGTAGCGCTCTCGATACGTCCATCTCGATACATGTTCTAGAAAACGAGGTATATTTTCATTTTAAGGTGGCGTCCGAGGCATTGACAAATCTTCCGAGTTTATTCCATATTGCTTCAAATGTGGATGGTAGAAAATAATCTAAAGGCAGAGAATACAACCTGATCCATACTGGAACACACATGAAGGTTTCCTTTTCTGATGAGAATTTTTCCTTCTAGGGTCTCATATAGAGACCAACATAAGCATGGAAATAGGGACCTCCTTCAAAAAACTTGTCTCTATCCTCTAAATTCTTAAAGACCATTGTGAAAAATCCTTTTGACCCCATATGTAGGTCCACCTCCCCACATGGATTCCAATGGTACTTGATCCAACTTCTTAGGGCTCTCTTTGTTGGCCATAGGCCCATAAACTTACAGATCAGAGCATGCGCCCAAATTTGATCTCTATATTCTTGGGTCTGCAGATATTCTAAAACAAATTTTGGGATCGCTATCATTTTTGGCTTGCATGTAGTGTTCCCGCCCGACCCTATTGGTTGAGGTGGGCTTGCCATTTTTCTTTGATTCACAATGTCTTCTTCACTGATCTGACCTTTTTTCTCTTGCCTGTCCTCTCTGTTCAGGCTTGATGATGACCCCTATGCACCAGATTGTGGGACCCTAAAACCTCCTCCTTGTAGAACCTTCCCTCTATCCACCACTACTTGCCAATAAGAGGGAGCCCCACCCCCTCCCCCTCTGTTCGCCGTGCAGGTAACTTTCTTAACCTAGAACAAAAAAATCAGAGTTTACATCCTTATTTCTCTTAGCTTAGTGATTAAATTTCTTTGATTATAGGTAGCATATATATCATTAGAGTTTAAACAATAAAAGTGAGATTATTTTGTTGTGATGGACACCAGATTAAGTTCAGAGAAAGATTCACAATTGGGGCCTTTAAAACTCTTTATTGTTGACTCAATGAATCCTTTTCTAATTTCCAAAGTGTGAATATATTAATTTTCCTTTGCATGCCCAGTTTGATTTTTCAATCATAAGAATAGTTTCAATTGAAGGTGGGAACGATATTACATGATGCTCAAGACTTTCTTGAGTGAGAGATTGCACCCCGCGCTAACAGGGTATTTTCTTGTTTAGTTTCCAAATGAACAAGTTTCTTGTGATTTTCTAGTTTAGTTTCATGATATTTTCATAGATTAGATAGTCACACTAGTCCTAGTACCTGTACATACAGTGTTGGAACCTATAAGCTTACGCTCCCGGTTTGATGATTTAATGATCAACAATTAAGTTAATTAATTTGCTCGACATCTACACACTTAACCCATGATGCACCTATTGTTGTTGCCATGTATGCCATCTATACATAGTGAATCAAATCATTCAATCAAACCTCTCCTTATATGGCGATCCAACAAAATGGTGATCCTCTCCACATATAAAACAATCAATTTATTGATTTGGATGGATCGATAAACAAGATGTTTGCTTGAACCCACATTTCTTATAGGTTGGTCATGCTCCTTTGTCCTTGGCTATTTGGTCCATTCCTTCTATTTCAAAACTTGTCTATCTCATCCCATGTTAAGGCTATCATTATGGTTCATCCCTTTTACTTGGAAATCAACCAAACGATTTGCTATAGAAATCATTGTCTACACCATGCTCATATTTTACCTTTGAATCTCAAATTGTGCCCATGGTTTCATAAATCCTTTCATGAAATTGAATAGTATATCTTACAAAAATAATGAATAGTTAGTTATAAGATAAATCATGAATAGTTAGTTATAAGCTAAATCATCCAAGAAAAATGAGTGCTTTGATGCTAACCAATTTGTTTGCACCAAATGACTTGTTTGCCTTACCAACCGACTCATCCGACCCAAATAGTTGCTACAAGTATTGTCAACAACAATCGTGTCTAAACCTAGTTCCAACTTTGCCAAATCATTTATGACTTGAGTAGTTCACCCAACAACGAATGGAAAATGAGTGTCAAAGTGATATTTCGTACAACACTTGGGTGTTCAACCGTTTTTCCTCAAAATAGGCCCACCCCCACACTTTCCTTAAAACATTGTGGTTGCGGTCGACTTGGTCCATCTCTGGTCATTTGGTTGGTCTGAATCCATTTATAAGAGGATTTTTCCTTCATGGCCAACCCTTGACTTAATCAAAATTGTCCAACCACTTATAGCCAACTCCATGATTTTTTCTCAAAAAATGTCCAACCATTTGTCACCTTGAAATGTGCTTCATAAATTCCTTCCCCATTGTGCACAATGTGTCCCACTTATTCCAACAATAAGGCACCTTCTTCCAAGACAAGTTTCCTTACCCAACACATTAAGTGGGTGTACCCAAGTTTTTTGTTAAGAGTTACCTAAAGCAGCTACCCAAGACAATTCATCTAATCTAATCTGTCTAACCATGCACCATGCACCACTAAATCTGCTCCATCATGCATTGGTTAAAATCATGCGAAAGACAAAGCAACCAATAAACCCCAAGAATTCATCCACCTTAAACACCAAATGTACATGTTCCATTGGGCACTTCCAAGAAAACATCACCCTAAATCCCAATAAACCCCAAAAATTCATCCACCTTTAACACCAAATGTGCATGTTCCATTGGGCACATCCAAGAAAACATCACCCTAAAGGCCATGAGATTGTCATCATGACCACCCTTCCAAAACAATATATTTGTGAGCAAAATGACTTTTTCGATAATTGAACTTGCATATGACTTTTGTGTGGTGGTTCATCATATGCATTCGTCTTGACTCTTAAAGTCGATAGGTGATATATTTTATTTTTCATGTCTTTGACTTTTGGTTGTCATCTGTGTGATATTATAGACTATCTTACTAAATGACATATTTCTATGTTTTCATTTCATTCCACATTAATAATCCTCTTCTCTTCTCAATATTTTATTTTACAACTTGGTTTCTATTGAGCAAGGCACTTTTCCCACAACTTAGTTGTGAAAAATGAATTGATTAAGCAAGGGCGAAAGATGATTCAAAGTCTGGGTTATAACCTTCATAGGCCTATTGGTCTTAAAGAAGGGAGAGGCATCCTTCATTAATTCAGGAGAGTCCGAGAGCAAGGCGTAGCCAGCGACAGCCTCTCCCAATAGATATGCAGTCTGAAAAGACAATCCAGCCTCCTCAGGCCCCCTCGCTTCAGGGACACCCTGCATGTGAGACATGTCCAGTCTATGCATGGAGCGCTACACTCGGAAGTTCATTATCATTATAATGAGCACATACCAATACAACTTTTTAAAAGCAGCATTACATAAATTCTCACTTATAATAAGAAAAAAAATAAGATCATTTTATTTTTTAAGTTTAAAAAATTATGAATTTATTAACAGAATTGTGTATTTGTGTACAACTGCGTTCTACTTTCGAAATCTTTGTATGGCAACAAGTTTTTCCACGATTCCTTATTCACAATAGCTGAATTTATCTTAAAATTTGTCATCGTATTTCCTGTGCAGGCAATGCAAATGGCTGCACACAACATAGATTCAATTTGCTCTCGACTTTGGAGAAAAGTTTTACAATATAAACACAACAAATAATGGACCGTGGTTCGGATCTAACACTCTTCTCTTGGATTTTTGGATTTCTTCCGAACCATTTGTAATATAAAGTTTATATCCATGCATTCATTTATTTTATGGCTTCACATAAACATTTGAAATAACCAGAAACCTACTGTAAAACATATGATAATTGCGTAGAGATTTTTTTCATCGTAGGTCGCGGATCATGTACTGCAACTCGCACTCAACTGTTGAAATCACAGAGGAAGAGCTTTATACCGACATTCATTGCCATTTAAATGTTTTTCTCTGGTGTCATGATTGTCTTTGAATTCTGATTTATTTCGGTCTTTGAATTCTGAGTTATTTCGGTCTATGAATAGAATAGAAAAATGAGGAGAGGAGTAGGAGCTATCAATAGTGACAATTGAAAAATATCTCCTTAAATTGCAATATGATTGAATGAAATTCAAATGTTAAGTATTTTTTTTTCGAATTTGAGCGTGGAAGGAAGAAAAGGATAGAAAGTTCTTTTGAATAATGTTGCTAATTTGGACCGTGAGCTTCGCACACAACGTGAATGAGATTTTATGAAAAACTCAAACACATGAGTTTTGATCAATTCATACATTCATAATGTATGAATTGAGTTTGTTGGATGAGTTCTGATAAATTCATAATGTATGAATTATGAATTGAGTTTGTTAAATGAGGCCAACACATCTGAACATTTCAAAAATAAAGAAAAACATGGGGTTATGTAAATTATTGTCATGTATCACATCGTTTGTATTGGTCAATTGTTTAGTCACAACTCGTTGATATGAGATCAAAAAAGGTGTCATGGGATGCATTGGATAGGATGGGATTTCCATTGTAGCTATGATCAATCCATGGTCTTGATTGGAAACAATTAGGATAATATATAGACAAAGTCGAACCAAAATTGGGTATTTTTTCCTATGCCCAAATTTGTGGCATGGTGGATCTTGAAAAAGGCCTCCTCAAGGCTAATCTATTGAGCCTTGATGATTGGTACCATATACTTCCTTTTGATTATGAAAAATGCCCATTAAAATGCAACTCTAGCCATGAATATGGTCATTTGGTGAATGACTATAAAATGAATGACCACTCTTCCCCATCAGATTTGTTCAAACAAGAGAAAACATAACTTACACATAAATCCAATGGAAATAAACACCTTGGTCTGCTTAAAGAAATCCTTGCTTTTGAGTCTAAATTTTTTGAATCTCTTGTTTTACTAGACCAAGGACAAGTAGGCCCCACTCTTAAGAACACCCCTTCCACTCCTCAATATCAAAGATCCCACCCAACTTGGGGGTGACCCTTGAAGATGATACTCCTATTGACCTAGATGAAGTTATACCCTCTTCTGTAATCAACCTGAAGGATCTTATTAGTGAATTGGGACCTATTCGACCCTAGGCTAAAGAGAGGAAAGTTCACTTAAAACAATTGCTACATAGGCCCTAGCCATTTGTGGAAATGATGGATCATTTTCTTATTCAAAGTTCTTATCTCATTGAGAACCTTCATAATCAATAATTTATTTCCCTTTCCATCATCTGAAATCACAAGCCTCTCTCCATCACTGTAACACAACCGACCCCATAAACATCATTAGGGAGGTGGGATGTAAAAACTTCTCAGATCTTTCCTCTAAACTACCTTTCTCATGGGTAACTTTGAACCCATTTTCGATCTCAAAAGTCAATTCTTCTCCTCAAGAGCTTTAAAACAACTGTAAATATGCTCAAATTTGAGCTATGGCTAGAAAGTTATGGCCCTTTAAAAATTTCCAAGATTTATCCTCATGATGATGTTATCATGTCCATGTGGCATCCACATGGACCTATTTCACATGTACTATCTGATGTCATCATTCCACTGGGCATCCATGTGGAACTATCATATGAAATTCCCGGATTTTTCAGATTTCCAGATATCTTGGTTCCACACACATGGTTCCTCCTCATTCATGATCCGAACTTTGGTATAAGCTTGTTTAAATAGAATCTCGGGTTTCTGGATCTTTGGATTTTCCTTTCATTTCCTACACGGGTCCCACATGTACCCCGACTGCCACCTGGAGGTCTCTGATTCGCCTTCCATTGCTGACGTGTATCCAATGGCATGCTTCCACCTGCCACTAAACCATTGGCTGCAGGATGAGTGGGTCCCATCCCATTTTCCTTTACACCTTCAGGGTACAACTTGCACATTCGCTAGATCAGGAAGTGTAAGATCACCCAAATCAACGGTCCAAATCTCAATAGGTTTTTATAACTACACAATCTTTAACCGAGTCATTTAATCCCGATAGATCTAACAGTTGAGATATGTTCAATCCAACGACCTAGATTAATAGTGGGTTTCAAATGTGTTCAATTGATAACCTTCCCTTTGCATCTCGACTTCACCATGGGAGGACACTTGTCCTCTCCATGTGTCACCTTCCACTTGACACCTCCTCATTGGACTCATGCTCGCATGGTATGGGGTTTCACCATAAATGGAATCCATGTCAGGATGATGTGACCATCCATCTTCCATTCACCCTTCCACTTTGGGGTTATGGTTTCTTTTTGTCGAGGTTCCACATCCGACAATCCGACGTCTGACATTTTACTAAATGTTGTTTTTTCAAAATTCTGAATTTCTGGATATCTGGATGGTTCATGTTCCACCACAACGTTCTACCACCTAGCCTTCATCCCTCAACCTACTACCTTGGCCCCCACTTATGGGCCTCTGCTGACATGGCTTCTGACACAGGTACCGACGTGGCATCTGATGGGACATGCTAATGAGGCATCCATAATTCTGCTTTTTGCTAAAATCCCTTTTTGAGAATTTTTGGATTTTTGGATTTTTGGATGGTTTAAGTTCCAACTCCCAGTTCCACCATATGACCTCCACCCTATGGCTAGCCACCGTGGTTTTCTAATGGGTACACCCTGCTGACATGTCTCCTGACATGGCATGCTGACACAACATGCTGACTCATCATGTTGATGTGGCACTTTTGACACCGTATGTCAACGTGGAATTTGATGCAACATAAGACTCAATATGATGACATGGCAGTGCTAACATGGCATCTGAAACATGGATGTTTTCTAAAATCAATTTTTGAGAATCTCTGGATTGTCACGGTTCTGTCCTCCTGGTTCCGTCATTCGACATTTTCCACTATAGTCTCGCCACCATGGCCCTGCTGACGGGTCCTTGCTGATGGGGAATTTGACGAGGTGTAGATGTGACCTGTTAACATGGCATGTTGACACGACATCTGACATCCAAATTTTTCTGAAATTCTAATTAATGGAAAATTTTGATTCTTTTATTTCTAGGTAGCCCCAGGTTCCGCTTCCTGGTTCCATCTTTCGACCTCCGCTCTGTGACCTGACACTGTGGCTTGCCACCATGGTTCTACCACCTGACTTCACCACATAACCATCTACGTGGAATCCATGTCATATCCACATGGACTCTTTTTAGCATGATGTCACAAACGTCAAGGTTCCTCTACATCACGCTTTCATATCCAGATTTGACTTTTCCATAAAATGCCACTCAAGGATTTATCTAGATTTATGGATTGGTCATGGTTCCTTCCTCTAAGTTATGCCATCCATCGTCTGACATTTTCAATGAAATGCATTTAAATAACTTCCAGATGTCCGCTAACTAGATTTGGGGTTCCATCACTGGGTTCCATATCTGGGATCCGTACTTTTAAATAAGTCATCCTTTTTGAAATCCCAGATTCTTGACATTTTGGATATCAGGGTTCCATTGTCGTGGTTTCGATCGTGAGATTCAAAGGCATCCACTCCTCAATTCGCTTGATCAAATAGTCCAATTCCTTCTCAGAATCCCTTCTCCCTCGACTTTATGTTGCAAGTTCGTTGAGTGCACAATGGTTTACAACAATTCATCCCTAGGGCATTCAGACGACTAAGATAAATACTTCCTAAGGAATTCAACCCTAGGCTTCCCGCCATTCAAGTTTCCAACTTTGGAATTATGACCAATAAGCCCTCTATAGTTCATTTCCTTGTTTCAACTCATATAATCTATGATTTGAAGGACAACCTTCCATCTAATCTCCACTCTTCAATTCCTTGGCTAGCAACCATGCTTTTGCATGTCTTCTCTGAAATGCTTAGGAATTCTGGCTATAAGATTTAAGATACATGCCTTATACCTCCAACATGAAATAACCAAAAGGATAAATGACTAAACATGTATAGAACATGAAGCATAGATTCCCTTTTCATTCATTTTGGTGTTCTAGGAGACATTAACCATTAAAGAATACAATGCATATAGAGAGCACAAAACATACAATCAAATTCTATCTCCTTTAGACTTTTCTCATAATTTCTAAAGCTTTCATCTAATATCTATACAATTTCATATAGTTGTAATTACATACATACACACATATTTTTTTTTGCAGAGCATAATAAGGGCATACTAAAGGAATTATTTGTTGAATTTCTAACCAACCAACTAACTGAGGGTGAGCACTTTTCCACCCAACCATAAGCTCAGATGCACTAGTTCTCTCTACAATCTAGCCACCCTTGTGCCAGGCCATGATACCACTAGGGGAACATCAAGTCTCTTAGATAAATTCATAGTGTGAAGACCACTAGCCTTCACATCAACCACGGATAGAAACCCCCTTTCACCCACCATGGCTAGGGCCTCCATGTGGTTTCTTATTTGCCTTCCAGCTGGATTTCCTCCACACAATGGAGTCCCTTTACTACCATTGCAGTCTCTCAATGTACTCTGCTTCCAGTGCAGTTTCTAATACCCAACAAGCATCAATCTCATGACCATATTAGCCGAGGCCGGGTTTGGGTTCTTTGTTCAACTACATAAGCTCTTTGCTCCTTTTTTGAGTCTACTCTACTCATGGGTTCTCCCTCAACTCATAACAATCTCGAACACTCTATAACACTCTTTCCTAATTTCTTGAGATATCAAATATTCCCCCCCCCCTACTAGCACACACTCGTGCATCTCTTTTTTCTTCCACTAGAAGGTTCTTCACCTGCTCTCCTCTTCCTTCTCTCAAAAGGAACTCATGGGGAAATCAAGGAAAATGAGGTGGTACTCCTTGTACCCTGATTGGCAATCTTTAGTTGTCCTAATGAGTCCTCCATACTTCCATTCATTGTGGGTAGTTGGATGCTCGACTACCAACCCCCTTCATTAACTGATTTTGGTAGGCCAGACATCCCCCAATTCCTTCACCAATCCCCACTTGTGGTTTCATGGCCAATACTTATGCTCCACCCTTCAGTCAATTGTTTGGATTTCTTTTATTTAAACAATAATACATTTACAATGTTCATAATCCATGGCAATAATATCTCCATGCTGAGATAAAATCATCACTAAACATAATTTATTACAAATTAATTAGGGGGTTAAAATGGGGTTGTTATAATTCCCATGGAAAAATATGAGGATTATGATTGATCCCTTTCAAGTTTAAGCCATGTTTGGATTCACTGTAAACCAATACGGGACATCATTCAAGAAGCCTAGGAGTGACCTATTTGAAGATTTCCATCCTTCATTTGGAATGCAAGATTAAAGAAGTTAATCAACACCTTAGAAAGTATGTTAAACACTTCTTTATTTGATTGTGCAAGGCTTAAAAGGAGTGGAAAACTCAAAAGGAGGATCTTCAATTGATCATGGAAATGGAAAAGGTCATCACAAGGGATATACAAGCCAAGGAAAAATAAATTGTTGGTGGAGTGTTGTTAGATCAAGGAAACAAGGAAACAAGGAAGATAATTGGAGGTTGAAGTCCTACAAAACAATGCAATGGGGAAGAGTATTGGAGGTTGAATTTCTACAAAACAATGCAATGAGGAAGAGTATTGGAGGTTGAAGTCTAATAGCCTTTGGCTTAAGGATAAGGAAAAAATCTCTAAATACTTCCATAAATAGGTCCAAGATATAAAAGTTTAGGACCATCTTCCCAAAATTTCTCTTCCCAAAGACACTACTATAGCCCATTTTGACAAAGTCTTGGAAGTGGCCCATGATTACTTTAAACATCTATACATAGAGGGTTTTGAAACTAACCTGGAAGAGTGGGACCACATGTTGAAAGTCATTCCCAATATTGATAAAGGAAGAAAACTAAAGGCAATGCAAGAAATTATAAAGTTTGAGAATGAAGAAGTGATATGCATAATGGAGCCTGATAAGGCACTAGGTCTAGATGCATTTTCTAACCACTTTTATTGACCTTCTTGGTCCATCATCAAGAGAGATATTCATATAATTCTTGAAGGATACATGCAAAAATAAGGTTACGAGGACGCACAGACTCCTCTTTCCTAGCATTGATCCCCAAAGAAAAGAATCCCACTACATTCAACCACCTCTGACCCATTTAAATTTGTAATGTATCTTACAAAATTCTTGCAAAGATCCTCCCTAAATGTCTTGGCTACTTTCTGACCAACTTTATATTAGAAGAACAAGGGAGATTTGTAAAAGGGAGACAAATCGTGGATAATATCATCCTATAGGTCAGTCATTCCAACAAAATAGCTTAGGAAAAGGGAATACTTATCAAACTGGACATGGCCAATGCCTTTGAATAAGTAAGGTAGGACTTTATTCTTGTATTCTTAAGTAAGTTTAGATCTGTATATGAATTTGTAGAATGGATAATAGCATGCATCTATCACCTTGGATCCTCCCCCCTTGTCAATGGTAGATTATCCCCTTTCTTTCGAGGAACAAAGGGTGTTCATCAAGGTTTCTTGCTCTTCCTAATGTTGTATATCATATATGGAATAATCTCCTGCGTGGGCTCTAGAAAAGGAAAGGTGACATGACATACTCTTGGGGATAAGCATTGTTTGAGGTGCTAGAGCAATCAACCATTCCTAGTTTGTCAATAATACCATGTTCATTGGGGGATCTTTCCTTACTATCACTTGCAAATTCAATCAAATTTTGGACTCCTTCCTAGATGTTTATGGGGGCTTCATCAACAAGATTAAGAGCAAGATCTATGGTTGGAACACCCTAGCGAGAACCCTCATTTTCATATAATGTACCCTTGAATTCACTTTGGAAGTCCATTGGAGAGTGTACTCTTGAATTCGCTTTGGAAGTCCATTGGAGAGTGTTGAAATATCTCAATGTTCCTATAGCTTAGTTTGCAATGAAAACAACCCATTGAAGCCCTATTCTCCAAAGAATAAAATCCAAAATAACTAGTTTGGGAACACAATGAATGAATCCCCACAAGAGGTTAGTCCTTCTAAAATATATCCTCTCTTCTCTTCTTGTATATTTGTGTTCAACAATGCTCTCTCCATCAAGCGTCTTACAAGGCATTGACAAAGAGATCCATAGATTTTTGTGGCAAGGGGGAAAATCCTCCAAGAGGAAGTATCATCCAGTAAATTAGAATATGGTTAGGGTTTCATTTGATAGGGGAGGGGTAGTCATAAGGGACCTCATCATCGTATGCTAGGATTTAGGTGTCGAGATTATTTGGCTCTTCAAATCAGGGAACACATAATAGTGGAGGCATCTTGCTTAAAAATTACTTGAGAGGAAACGTGATGTTATTCCATCCCTTGACAACCTCCTCCCTAAATCTAAAGCTTATCCCATTTGGTGTCTTTTCAAGACAACAACCCCTATTATTCAATATTCCCTCTCATGGAGGCTTTGAAATGGTCATACCATTCGATTGTGGGAAGAAAATATTATGGGAAATGAATTCCCTCAAATAGAACTCGATGATATCCAAAAATTTCCCATGGTTGACAACACAATGAATAAACTCATTCTTTGATCTCTCCATTTGAGATCAAGGAGATGAAGGTAATTGGTAAGGATGGGTTCAGTTCAATCCCCCTTTGAACTTTAGGAGGCACTCAAAACATTCTTTAATCTCCTTAAAGACTCCAGTGAACTAATTGGAAAGAGACGAGAGGAAATGGGGCCTAGGTGGAGATAACAACAATGCTAAAAAAAGGATATGCGACCCCCCCCTCCAAATTTTCTCTTTGGGATAAAATATGAGAGGCGCATGGTCTCCCAAAGGTCAAATTATTTTGTCGGTTCATGGTCTAATATAGGTTTTCTTAACTACTTAAAATCTATATAGACAATGAACACAAGGCCCCATAATTTGTAATTTTTGCAAATTTGTAGAAGAGTTGACCATCAACCTTTACATAGAGTGTGGAATTATTAGAACCTAAGGTTGTATTGTAAACTCACCTTATGGAACATGTATAATCAACTTTTACCCAAATTTAATGAATACAATGATTATGAGTTGTGGTTCCATACATTACAATTTCATGTATATGCCTAAACATATTTTGAATGGGTCTAACGGTTAAAAACTTGTGTTTCCTCTTAAGAGGTCATGTTCAAATACAGAGGGGAAAAGGTATGTACATCTCTATAAATTTTAAGCAGTCAAATAGTTAAGTGGAGGGGTCTCTTTTCCTACAAACAAGAGGGTCTCATACACAAATTTGGTGTCCGGCTTTGGCGTGATATTTAAATTAGATTCATGGATTGCCCTATAACACAATATGTGATCAAAGTGAACCATGCAATTAAGTGTTGGAAGGATGTCCTTTCACACCACCGCTTATTTTGGATTCATTATCCTCGCTTATACTATTTTACCTACGTGCTAACATGGTATCAGAGCTATTGTTGCAAAGTAGTGAAATTGTACCGTGTGATTGTCGTGGGAGTTGTCGAATGACCGATGTTTCGTTGTTGAACGATTTTGTTTGAGCGATTGTATGCCGCGTTGAAGTGCATGCTTAGAAATTAAGTGGGGCTCGAATTCATATTTGTTTGGCGAATATATTGTTTGATGGAAGTAAGTGATTTACTGCTTGAAAACAGATTGGGTATGGGAAGAGTGTTGGAAACATGCCAACGAATTTCTTCATGCGGTCACATGCACATGCATGCAACTATGTTAATGCGCATGCATGCAATCTATTTATGAACTATTCGTGTAACTATGCGATCTATTCATGATCAGTTTGTGTAACTGAAGGATAGATGTTATATATACGAGCATACCCATAGAGGTGCGAGTGCAATGTGTAGTGAGTGTGTGAGAGCAAAACACAATACTGAGGTGTTGTTTGTATGAGAGGAGAGGATGGTTGTATGCTTGGGTTGGTGATTGTAATTCTCCCTTGAATAAAAGAATATTGATTATCATTGCCTGTGGTTTTTTCCCTCATTGGGTTTCCACATAAATCGTTGTGTCAAATTGTGGGATTGTTGTGTTTGGTTTAATGTGTGTTTGATCTTGCTTATGATCTGGTTATTATGCTATGTTTTGCTTCCACTACCCAACAAAGAGATAACAGATCTCGGGTGCCCTAATTTTCCTTGTTTTCGATTTGGATTCACTGGAACTAAGATCCAATGTGAAACTCTAATATGGTAAAATCCTTTGCAATATGCGTATGGTTCTTTGATCCCTGTGGAAGTATGTGAAATTGTTGACATAGATTGTATGTGAACTCGTCAACAGAGATTGAGGTCAACTTTTGGAGGAGTTAATCCACTACGGTTGATCTTTGGAGCCACCTGGTGCGTGGTCGATTCAAGATTGGTGGATATGTGTTGTTAGAAAATGACATTCTGTGGATTTTTGTATAGGCTAGGATCCTCCTTTGACGCATGTTTTGGTGTTATTAGCTGGCGTATTGATCAATTTTTCAACTGCTGCATAGACTAGTATTGTTTTCAGGAAAGGCAATACACACATTTTTGAGCAGTGGATTGTGTGCCCTGGTGTAGTGTAAGACATGCATAGGAGTGATCAATTCAAAGATTAGGGTGCATAGTCCACTGGAGAAATATTGGAGTAACCATGCATTGCTTGTTGTTTTGGGAAATTGTATCCGAGTGTTGATGGAATATTAAAGAATATTCCTAATTTTACTAGATATTGATAAATACCTCCCAAAAAAACCAACGTAGTATATTTTTCCAATTAAAAAACCCATGGTTTTACTAGATACTAATTTTTATATCCCAAATACATATAAACCCTGGATACCTACAATATATTGACTTTACTTTTCACAATTTTAAAACTGTAGTATTCCAAATGTAAAATAGTATGCATAACATAAATATTTTAGCTAGAAATGGAGGAACACAATGATATAACTAGAACAATACAAAAATAATACAAGAGTAACACCAGAAAGAGAACCTTGATTAATGATAATGATGTTCACTTGCCTCTTCGAGGGGGAAACCTCTAGCAGAGCAGAGCTCTATTACAATAATATCCAAGACAAAACTTCTCATACCCTCTACTCCTATTTATACTCAATCTGTCTATCCAAAAGAACAATCTAAAAAAATATCCTTCTAGAAGCGGAAGCTTCTATTAGGTCTTCTTACATTTGAATTATTCTTCCTTATTGATAGGCCTTATTAATATTGGCCTTTATTACATGGAAATATGTTATTCTATCTACATGAGGGGTTAGGGAGTTTAGGTCCCTAACATGTCCTCCCCCTTAAAAACAACCTTGTCCTCAAGGCTTGAGATGATGAAATTATTGTAGAATGGTAGTTGGTTCCCAAGTGACATCTGCAGGAGTTGTATCTTTCCATTGGACTAACACTTCCTTGATGTTGCGTTGACGCAGACGACGCTCATGCTGGTCCAAAACAGCTTGTGGCTACAACCAGATGGAGCCTTCTTCATCCAACTTGGGAAGGCTGGTTTGAGTTTGGCACTTAGTTCCAATCACCTTCTTTAAGCAAGAGACATGAAAAACAAGATGGAGCTTATAATGTCTGGGCAAAGATAACTAATAGGCCACTTGTCCCACATGCTTGAGAACGATACAATGACCATAAAATTTGGGCGTTATTTTTTGACAATGGTCAGCCTTGAGGGAAGTTTTCTTATAAGGTTGCAGTCGAAGAAACACCTGGTCTCCTTCAACAAATTGACATTTAGAGAGACCTTGATTTGCATGTTGCTTCATGCGATTCTGGGCCATGACCAAATTCTCTTTAAGGGTATGGAGAATAGCCTCTCGAACTATAAGCGTTTGGCCAAATTCTTGGACCTTCGAGACACCTGGAAGGTATTAGAGAATTGAAGGTGGATTTTTTCCATATACTTCTTCAAAATGAGTCATGCGAGTAGTTGTATGGTGAGAAGTGTTGTACCACCATTCAGTTAGTGGTAACCATTGAACCCACTGATTTTTCATTTCCAATGCAAAACACCTCGAATATGTTTCCAAACACTTATTGACAACTTTAGTTTGATCATCAGTCTAAGGATGATAAGTTGTGCTGAGATGCAATTGGGTGCCCTGTAGCCTGAATAGTTCTGGCCAAAAATTGCCAGTGAAAGTGCAGTCTTGATCATAAAAAATAGAATGAGGCATGCCACGAAGCTTGAAGACCCGATCCATGAAAGTTTGAGCCACAATGGAGGCGGTAAATGGGTGTTGAAGAGAACATAAATGATCATACTTGGAAAGACGATCAACGAACAACATGATGACTGATTTATTGCCCGATTTAGGTAAGCCCATAATAAAATCCATAGAGATATCCCTCCAAAGAGAAAGTGGAATCGGAAGTGGTTGTAGTGTGCCAAGATATTTGACTTTTTTGCCCTTGTTGCATTGACAAACACCACATTTTGCGACTAAATTGTGAACTTCATGTTTCATACCATCCTAGAAAAAAGAATGTTTGACCCGATCATAGGTTTTGGTAAACCCTGAGTGCCCAACTGTGGGTGTAGCATGAAGCTCAGAAAGTACAATGGATTTAAGTTGTGACTGTTTACTTAAATACAAATGACCTTTGTAGTGAAGCTCATCATTGTGTTAAGAGTGCCCTGGGGAAACTGGAGAATTGGCCTGCAATTGTTGGATCAGATGCAAAATTTTGGGATTTTGTAGCCATTCATGACGAGTAGCTTGGATCCAATATGGTACAATGAAGGAGAGGGAAAAAATGGACCCTTCATCTTTATATTTTCTTGAAAGTGAATCAACAACCACATTGTCTTTTCATTTCTTATAAATGATCTCATAATCATATCCAAAGAGTTTAGTAACCCATTTTTGTTGCTCCGGGGAGGAAGGGCATTATTCCAGAAAATACTTGAGGCTTTGATGATCTGTCTTAATTTGGAAGTTTTTCCCTAATAGATAAGGGCGCCAAATATCCACTGCATGCAAAATAGCCAACATTTCCTTTTCATAGATTGATTGGCCCAAATGTCGCTATGACAATTGTTTTCTAGTAAAGGCCAAAGGTCGACCATCTTGCATAAGGACTGCTCCAATTCCTCTCCTACATTCCAAGACAAAGGTATTTGTGAAATCAGGAAGGGCCAAGACTGGAGTGGTGCACATGGACGCCTTCAAGGTTTGAAAGGCCTGATTAGCTGCGGGAGTCTAAGTGAAAGAATTGTTTTTAAGGAGAGTAGTGAGAGGTGCCGCAATCTTTCCACAATTCTTAACAAACTTGTGATAATAACATGTTAAACCCAAAAATCCACACAATCTTTTGAGAATCTTTGGGCGAGGCCAATCCTGCATAGCTTCAATCTTTTTAGGATTCACCCTGACACCTGCCTTGCCAACAATATGACCCAAGTACTCGACTTATGAGGTGCCAAAAGAACATTTAGATTGTTTGAGGAAAATTCGGTGTCGAGAGAGTAGATGTAGAACTTGATCCACATGTGCAAGATGGGTTGTCCAGGTTTTACTATAGATGATGATATCATCAAAGAAAACTAAGACAATATGACAGAGAAAAAGACAGAAGACATGATTCATGAGGATTTGGAAAGTGGAGGGACCATTACACAAGCCAAAGGGCCAAAAACTCACAGTGAACCTCAGGATTTAGAAATGAAGTCTTAGGAAGATCAAGTTTAGTAAAGAACTGGGCACCACTCAATTCATCCAAGAGGTCATCAATGACAGGAATGGGAATTTTGTCTTTGATGGTGAGTTTTTTGAGGGCACGGAAGTCAGGGCACATGCACCAAGATACTTCTTTCATAAGGACCATGAACACAGGAGAAGAGTAGGGGCTTGTAATAGGATGGATAACACCTGCGGTGAGAATTTTTTGAACAATTTTCTTAATTTCATTTTTTTGGGAAAAGGGATGACGATAGGGGCGAACATTGGTAGTAAGGATGTCGGGGACAAGGGGAATGGAATAATCATGAACACCATGGGAAGGAGGAAGTCTCTTGGAAGTGGAAAAAATAACTTAATGTTTGGAGAGGATGGATTGGAGGTCCTGCGACACGTAGGGTGTCTTAGTGGCATGAATGGCATGGATTTTTACAATAATGTTAGAATTACCTTTTTTGAGGAGATTTTCCATGTGATGGGAACTGATGATCTCCAGGGAACCGAATGTGATGCCTTGGAACTTATATTGTTGGCCCTCCTAGTTGAATTGCATGGTTAATTCCTTAAAATCCATGAGAATGGGACCCATAGTCCTTAGCCATTCAACACCCAACACAATGTCACAACCACCCATGTTGATAGAAAACATATGAGATTTCATGTGGCACTGACCAATTTGGAGACACACATTTTCATAATGCCCCCCACATTTCATGGACATGCCATTGGCAATCATGATTTGAAAATTATTGATGGCATGGATATAGCAATTAGTTTCTTGGGAAATGCAACGATGAATAAAATTATGGGTTCTTCCATTGTCAACAAGGATGATGACCTTCCTATGGTTAATGCAATCGATTAAATTGAGGGTTTGGGGAGCATAGAACCTAGTGAGAGAATTCAGGGAAATGACAAGTTCAACTTCGGGAGGGTCGGAGGGTGGGGTCATGTCAGTGGGTTCAAGTGACTCAGCCATAGGGGGGGCTCGACATCATCTTCTGAAACATCCTCGGAGATGTCCATAGAAATATTTTGTTCCTTACACTTGTGCCCATGAAAATATTTGTCATCACAATTATAACAAAGGCCTTTGAGTTGACTTTCAACCATTTCTTCCCTGGTCAATTTTTGGATCTTTAGTGGAGTGGAAGGAGGAGTGGGAGTGACTGGTTTAGGGAGAGGAATAAAGGAGAGTTTTTTGGGTTTTAGAAGATACATGGGAACCCAACTATGAGGCTGAGCCATGAGGACATGGGAAAAAATCTCATCCTTGAGGCCACTGATAAAACATTCTCGGAAAAAAACATCAGACATGCCCTCTGTACGGAAAGAAATCGCTCAAAAGAGGCTATAAAGTATTCCACTGTGCTAGATTGTTTCAACTTTGTCAAACAACCTAAATGGTTCGTGTTAGTGTCAAAGCGTTCATAAATCTCTGCCACAAATTGTGTCTAAGCCACATACCCTCGGGGAACATTTTTTCTCTATTGCCACCATTGCCAATGTTCTTGATCTAGATGGAGAACATCATACCAGAGTTTGACCAACTCATCTGTAATGGCATACAAGGAAAAATAATGTTCCATTTGAGTTACCCAACCAGTGGGATCTGAGCCATCAAATTTTTTCACATCCACACATGAAAGGCGTAGGTCACATTGAAAGTGATGGGGCCGGAAAGTCGAGGAATTAGAGGAAGTTTCACCTTCAAAGTGCAAAGGTGGGTCAGAGGAGGGAATATCTGCAGGGATATTTAGCTTGGCGCAGATCGTGCTAGTGAAGGATACAAGTTGGGTAGCGAGGTCCTGTTTGATGGTTTCCATTTTGGCGCCTATGGAGGAATGCATGTTTTTATTGATGGTGGAAAAATTGGTGTCTATGGAGGAATGCATGTTTTTATTGATGGTGGCAAAATTGGCACTGACTTGCCTCACTTCTTGTTGGGTCTCTGTGAAATTAGAGGACAAGGAATTGAAGTGTTCTTCCAAGTCTTGGCTATGGGCGTGGGCCACGATGAAGAGGGAAAACGAAAAGGGACAGGTGGGACCAAACAAAAAACTGGTTATGGGTGAAGTGTATCACGACGATCAGGGCGATGAGGGGAATCCAATGGGGTAAGGCCTAAATAAGGGTGTTGGAAGGGGGTCAGGTCCATGGAAATTTTGTTTTTCTGAAAAATAATAGGTATGACTATGATAAGGGAGAAGAGAGGAATCCAATGAGATAGGGCTCAAATAATGGTGCCAACAGGATCTAGACTTTTTTTTGTTTTCTTACTTCTGCAGAGTTATACTCCGATCTGAAGAATAATGCAGTGTTGAAATGCCCAAATTCTTAATAGGAACAAATGTGTAGAAATTTTGCAACCCGAATGTAGGAGGCACGGTTGCACGACAATAGATCTTGTATGTTTTGTTTTTTTTTTTTCCATCCCAAGGGTTAGGCTATGTAGGGTGTCTATAGACAAGGGTTTTCCTTGTGCTATATCTCTCTGATATATGTGTGGGGTCCAACAGTAGTACTCAAACCAATATCTCAGGGCACCAACTAAGGAGGCTAGATCGTGCCCTTAGTTGTACTACCCGACTACCCAGGTACTAGAGAGTATCTTCCAGAGTTCTATTCTCGGTGGCACTATAGTAGTCAGGCGGTCGATCGATTTATCCATGGAGGGCTTCAGGAGATCTAGGCCGATCTGTATACAAGTGTTGTCTGATGTGCTACCACTCAAAGGGGTACCAACAGGGGTTACAAGGGTGGCTAACAAATGTGCGCTTGAGTACCACTTGTATTTCCTGTATGTATGACTCCCTGACCACAGATTTATGCACATAACGACATATCTCTGTAGTTTAAGACATTGGAATATGTCTCTACCCTGAAAAAAAATTAACCCACAATTTTCTGCCCAGGAATGTGCTCTGATACCACTTGTAGTTTTCCAGATATAAAATATTATGCAGAACAAAAATATTTTAGCTAGAAATGGCAGAACACAATGATATAACCAAAACAATACCAAAATAATACCAGAATAACACCTGAAAGAACACCTTGATTAATGGTAGCAATGTTGACTTTCCTCTTCGAGGGGGAAACCTCCAACAGAGTAGAGCTCTATTACAATAATATCCAAGACACAAATTATCATACCCTCTACTCCTATTTATACTAAATCTGTCTATCCAAAAGAACAATCTAGAGGAAGATCCTTCTAGAAGCGTAAGCTTCTATCAGGTCTTCTTACATTTGACTTATTCTTCCTTATTGATAGGCCTTATTAATATTGGACTTTATTACATGGAAATATATTATTCTAACTACATCAGGGGTTAGGGAGGCTAGGTCCCTAACAAAAACCCCCTTTATGAATGAACCTGATAAGATATTGGTCAACAAGGAGAAGCTCCTGTGGCAACATAATGTGAAAAGATTGTGATCTTTTGCTTTCTTAGGTAGATGAAAAGTACAAGACTCTTTAGGTTTTGCACGATTGGAATCAAGGTCTCACACTAAGGTAAGTGAGTTAAAAACCTTTGTTTTCTTTGGTTTGAAGATATATACCGAGGAAGTTGCTAATTGGATTATGAGTTTAAATTATTTTTTTTCTTTGATTTTAAGAAAAAAATGACGAGGAAGTTGCTAATTGGATTATGAGCTAAAATTTTTTGTTTTCTTTGATTTGAAGAAATATGATGAGCAAGTTGTTAACTTGATTATGAGGATTGATGTGATGGGAAGAACTTGAGTGTGTCTTTCATAACCTTAAGAATGAATTTCGAGAGAAGGAAAACATATTGGATACTTTGGATGAGGATGCTAAGAAATTCTATCATGCTTTTCTTGATGATATTGTTAGTAGCATTGATGATTGTAAGAGGGATGATTCTCCAAAGTTTGAGAAACATAATATAGGTATTGGGTCTCCATTGTTATGAGATGTATTGGCGAAGGACTTGGCAAGTGTGGACATGGTGTTGTTGTTCCGATTGTGCTCAAGATAAGATCGATTAGAGTAGGTCTTGAATAAGATAAGACTTCATCGACATAATGATATCATGGCTTTACTTCATTTTTTGTTTTGTTTGTTGTAGGTCGAAGTCATCTTATTGAGTTGTAGGAAGAACAATCCACTATTGGTGGCTATGTTGAGTTGATCAATGATGATATGTCAGGGATGTCCCACAACTTTGGCTGAGAAAGAATCACACCACCTTCTATTCATTAGAAACATAGTCCTTTTCCATATAGAAATCCCCATCATGGAGATAGGAGGAATTCATATAGGAGTTGAATTTTTTTGGTTTGATGGAAAATATTCTCACCATATTTGCAGAAGAGAGACAAGAAGAAAAACTTTGGATCAATGCCGACTACTAGGGTTGAATTTTCTTGGATTGTAAGCGTTCAAGGAAACACTTGAACAATTGTTTAAGTACTTTATACATATGTCTATCGTCAATTATACAAACATGCAATTCTATTCCTTATTCTTGTCGATTCATTGATTGGTCGACTGTTGTAGCAATCATTGTTGGACTGTCTTCATGGATAGTTTTGTTATTTGGCATGTTACACATGGGGCAATTGGATTAGAGGCCTTGTTTTCCTTATCGACTATTTTTATTTGATCCCTCAATTGTGTTTAATGGGGGGTCATACCAAACTTGTTTAGATGTATAAGCCCAACTGATGTTTTCGACTAGTTGAATGTTATCCACCGAGTTCTTGATGATGAAGTGTTGGTATATGTAGATGGATAGTGGGCATTATGTGGAGACTAGCGTTCAAACACTAGTGTTGGGGACTTGTATGTTGATATTTTAATGCCCATTGATAGATGATAGAGAATTAATAGAAAATGTCAACATGAACATACTTGATGATTGATGAATTTTGAGATCCTTATTTGACAAAGATTGTTTGATTGAGGAACTTAGATTCATTTGTTGATGTATTGTTGTCTAGTTGACTTATTGTATAGGATTGTTTTTTGGACTATTTGGACATCATTTGGGGAATTTTAAAATCTTGTTTTGATACTATTTGCATATGCTCTTGGTTCTTCACCATTATGTGTGGAAGACATTTATAAGCATGGTGCACGAGTTTTTCTAAGAGAATAAAGTGAACATTATTATTTGCAGTGACAATTTTTCAAACTTCTCTTCAAAGATTGTTATAATATCTTGGATTGATTGGTATATTGGTTTTTATCAAGTTGTGGTTTGGATATGGTAATGTTTTAAGTTTTCCTTAGAAAAAATCACTGTATCTTGGCTTGGTTGTTAGCATTTGTTGTCCCTATCAAATTAAGAGGGGATGTGATGTAATTTGATTTTCTCTTTGATTTGTGTTTAAGGGGGTATGTTGGAACCAAAGTTTCGATTGTAAAGTGACCTTATGGGACAAGTGTAGTCGACTAAGAGGAGTCAAGCATTAAGTGAGTTGGCTGATTAAGGAGCTGATCGACCAACTATTCAGAAAATTGGGAGTTGACGAGGTCCAATTTGATCTTGATTAAATGGACGATTATGGGATATGGTCCCATACATTAAGGTTTCATGTGTATACCTTTTCAATCATTATGTGGGGAAAGTGGACAATGTTCTCTATTAGCTTAAGTGTCATGACACTTTCCTACTACTCCATCCTAGATTCATTGTCCTCACTTTTACTATTTTACCATTTCCCTCGCTTAAGTGCCAACAAGATTCCCCCCCCAAATTTTCTCTCTGGAAGAAAATCTAGTGGGGAGATTGTCTCCCAAAGGTCTACTTATTTCGTTGGCTCATGACCAAAAATAGGTTGTTAATTGCATATAATCTCTGCAAACAAGAGATACAAGGCCTCATAATTTGTGATCTTTGCAAATATGTGGAACATTCAACCACCCACATCTACCTTGAGTGTACAATTACCCAACAAATCTTTCATATAGCCTTGGCGTTCCTCCAAACAAATATTAATGTCCCCAAGGATTGGAAGCAACTATTGATATCATGGTGTAAATCCTACATGTGGGGATTTGCAAATAGAAATTTCCAGGAAAGTGTCTGGTCTTCTCTTCCAAAGTATCTATGGTGGAATATTTTTCTAGCAAGAACCCATTGTATCTTCCACAAGGAGAGCCAATCTTTATGTAAAATAACGGAGAGAGCCTAGAGGCTTATGGAAAAACACTATTTAATATAATAGAATAAAACAATCCAAAGATGCATCATTCTCACCTCATGAACGAGCTTGGATCTTGTCTTTGATATATTTTCCCCTAGAACACAATGTAAACCCCATCTCTTCATTGTCTAGGAAGGAAATATGGAAACTTAGACTTGGGGTGGAGGAATTTTCCTAATGGTGTGACTTGAGAAATCATCGGGTTCTCTTTCTTAATGGTCCTTCAACATGTAATGATGGGATGTGAGGTGCGGGGTAGGGGGGATGGTGGAGAGGAGGGGTTCATCCATGATCTCAAAGGAAAAAAGGACATATAATTCACATAGGTTCTTGGCCATGCCACTAACAATGTAGCATATCCTCTCACTACATATCAAGGGCTCAAGGTGTTGAAGGAACAAGATGTAATTGAAGCCTTAATGGTAGGGGGACTCGATGATCATATTCAAATTTCTAGTGCAAAGAAAAGATCCCCTCTGAATCAAAACTTTCCAAAATCATGAAGTGGGCCATCTCCCTTGTTCAAAACTTCGAGCATATATTTTTACACCAGGTAAAGCGGGCCTAAATTCATTATATCTTAGTGCAAACATAGGGGCGGGGCTACATAAAGGACAATGGTTATACCAAGACTATTACAGAGAAAGGAGATGTTCTATACCTCTTCTTCAATTTCAAATCTAATGAAGATTAAGCATCTTAATAATATTTTTTTATCGCTTAAGGGACATCCCCCCTCCCCTTGTCATTTTAGTTTTTTAATGGGGATTTGAGAGGTTTAAATTCCATTGAAATTCCCTCCCTCATCTTCATTCCCTCTCGGAGAGCAAAGCCTTGCAAAGTGCCATGGTTGTTATACATCCTGCATGTGAAGCTTAATGGAAAAACCTAGTGTTAATACCAACCACCTCTAATCTAGGAGTCACTGACAAAAATGAACATAATACACACAAGAAGTAGGGCCTCACACATTTGTGCCACTATTTGGTTGTGAGGTTAAGTTGGAAACATTATTGGGAATTCTTAGCTTTGGTGGAACCTCTGCACTTAAACATCTCAATAGGCACTCTAGAGCATAGCATGATAAATTGTGACGAGTAAACAATGGCTCATTGTTGTTGTTGCTGCTATGTGTTTAGGGAAATTTAGGGAAGTAATAAGTATCTCGTTAGTGTGAGGAAATTAGTGAGGCCCTTATAAATTTGAATCACTCAACCCTGGCTTGGGAAAGGTGGAAGAAAATATTTGAGGCGAAGAACTTTAAGGTTAATAAAACCAAACACTAATTTGTGCTTAAAGATGGAAAATACCTATTAGGCCTATGTGATTGGGAATCTGAATCTTGAGCTACCATTATTGTTCTTTGTAGTGAGAAACTAGAGCTCATTGCCTCTTTGGACATTGTGAATGTCCAAGTAGCTTTCATCTTAGGCCATTTAGGCCTTCCCCTTGGGAACATCCTTACTTAATGCTCGGCTTGCCTATTCAACCTACCACTCTTGAGACTTTTAGTCCTCATGAATATTATGTTGTTGTTGATGAAGATAGCTTGGAGACCCAGGTGCACCTTATAGATGATGTCCTATTAGAGCTTTACTCTTTATTTTATTTTATTTAATTTAATATGTTTTATCGAACATTATTTTTATTAAACTAATTTGGAAGACACCAACTTATAAACTTATAAAAAATTTGGTTTTGTTTGACTTGCTTAGTATAGCTATTGAATCACTCTTCCTTTCTGTGAACTTACTTTGCTTGTAGCAAATTTTGATAATACAAAACCACTATTATTTTGAAAAAACATATAAACACAATGATACTTTCCAATCTAATTAGAGAGCGAATTCTTCATTCACAAGCATATATACACAATTCCATATATATAGAATTCCTTAGTACTTCTTGGTGCATCTTTGTAAATGATACAATCCCTAACACCTCCTTCCTATATCTTTATAAATGATTCAACTTGTAGCACCTCCTCAATACATCTATGTAATCTTAACAAGTCCAACTAGGCACTGAGTGATATCTCACGAGCAAACTCATGATATAATTACAAATCTTAAATCATATTTCTCTTCTTACAACTTTGTGTAGAAGACAATGTCACATGTTTAAATCAAATTATAAATGATTCCAATATCTCATATTTTTATAATCATTGAATTAATTCATAATTCTCTTCTTTTTTTAAATATTGAGAATTTTTTCGACAAAAATAAATTGAATGAAGAATATATCCATGTCTCTTTTGGGAAAAAGGATTGAGAAAACCTTTATATATATATATATATATATATAACTTATATTTGTTTATAAATATAAATTTATGAATTAACAATAAAGTGAAGAATTTATTAAAATGCATTTTCATCTTTATTAACAATGAAATTATTACATTATCATTTAATAAGTTTGTTATTATATAGATTTTATAGTTTTTGTTATTATATAGATTTTGTAGTTTTTACTATTATTTAGATTTTATAATTGAAAAAAAGTTAGTCATTTGAATATATTTTTTCATAACAATAGTTTTTTCCTATTATTAAAATTGTTTAAAATTGTTGTACTGAAGTACATTTTTACAACACAAAATGGAGCCAATCTTGTTTCCATAATTATAAGGAGAGTATCAACTAACAAATTTAAACAATGTAACCAAACTACCATGCTTATCAATATGCACATGCTTAAATAAATTGGTTTAGCAACAAAATTATTCTATAAAACATAACAAGAAAATATCAGTTAAAGCCTATTAGGGCATCCATAAAAGAAACCTCGCGGGTCACAAGGTTGTTGATATCATTCCTCGAAGGGTTGGACGAATCATTAGAGGAAGTTGGTGCACTTGATTCAATAGGAGTTCCATTGGTTAGAGGGAGGTTGATGTGGGTTGAGATGTGCACCACTGGGTCAGAGAGTGCATCCAGGGAGGCAAAAAATTCCAAATACGTTCCCCACATGATGATTAAAGATTCTCAAGATTATTTCTTCCAACCTTGAAGGCTTAGAAGGTGCTTCCCAATCTCCAAACCATGCTTGTCTTTGGTTGTGTTTGTTTCATAATTCTTTTAGTCTAGAGTCTTCTTCCACCTTTTCCATTCTAAAGCTAAACCTGTGGCCATACCTATGACCTCCATGACATTATGAAATGCTTACCATTCCTTTTAATTCTTTTCAAGACTCCCTAATTGCCATATAGAAACTAGGACACACAAGTGACCGTGGTTGCTTCGTCCTTAATTCCCTTGTCTAGCCACTCAACTCTACCCTAGATATGATCAAGTTACAAACCAAGTCTAGAGAAGAATGACTATCAAGATACCTACCATTCCAAATCATCCTAGTATCTCTTAAAGTCCCATGTTGGATCATACTAGGATTTCAATCTACATCATTGTTATAATAAAGTTAGCACTAAACTATAACTTACGTATTAAATTTAATTATTTAATTAAAATTTAATTTAATATTGAAATCAATAAAATTAAAAATAAAAATAAATTATTTTTTATTTAAAATTTTATATAATAAATATAATTTTTTATTTTACTTTAATACACAATTATAAATTTAATTATTTATTGATCATACTATGATTTCAATCTAGATGATGGTTATCACTCAACGGTTTTGAACGGAAATAATATTTCTCCGCGGTTTTGAACGGGAATACTACTTCTTTGCGGTTTTGAAATTAATATTTCTCCGCAGTTTGGAAGGGGCATAACAGATCTCTGCAGTTTTGAACGGGAATAATACTTCTCTCTCTTTTTTTCTTTTTTTTCTAAGATTATATATCTAGGGTTTTCAACGCCAATAATGCTTTTTTTTTTAAGGAGATATTTTATTTCTAAGATTACATATCTAGGGTCTTGAACAGGAATATTTTATTTCTCTGTCATCTTTAGAAATTATTTTTTGGCTTCTTCAAAGGGTTGAGCATTTGGACATTTGAAATGAGGTGAGTCACTTTTTACTTTGATTCAATTTTAATTTTACGTAAAGAGATTTAAATATATTTTATTTATTTATTTATTTTAAGTTTCAGAAGTAAAAGT
>ML812937.1:48152-58743 GCA_009831015.1 Picea engelmannii | reverse complement strand
TCCTAACCTCTTAACTCAACAAAAGTATGGTGATCTTGGAAAGCTTCTTTTAATGCTTTTCGAGCACAGAAACAAAATTCTAAAGAATCACAAGTAATCACTTACCCTCTTAAGGTCCGATAGACCAATTAGGTCTTAGTGGACGTTAATCATCATCATATAACTATAATCTTAATTAAATTTTAATTTAATATTGAAATCAATAAAAATAAATTTAATTTAATATTGAAATCAATAAAAATAAAACTTGAACTTTGAGAAAATAAAAATAAATTAATTTTAATTTTTATATCATAAATATCAATTTTTATTTTACTTCAACACATAATTATAAATTTAATTACTTAATTAAAATTTAACTTAATATTCAAATCTATAAAAATAAAATAGAACTTTGAAAAAATAAAAATAAATTAATTTTTATTTTAAATTTTTTATAATAAGTATCAAATTTTTAAAATTTTGTAGTTAATTTTGTTATTAGTTTTTTTTTTATTGGCACAAGGAATACAATAATTGAACTACTTTGATATATTGACAACAATATTAATTCATTTCTCATTTACCTTAAATCTTTTTACTAGTATATGGTTTCATTGTAGTATGGTTGGTTCACCATCATATTTACTGTACACAATTTTCTGAAGTGTTCATTGTTGATGTTAGTGGTAACATCAGGCATGTATATATTTCTACATAGGTCTATGTGTCTAGACGTGTGGAAATCGTTCAAAGCCTTCTACTCTTGAATTTATTTTAGTTAAAGGAATTGTTAAAGTAAATTTCTTTTATTAATTAATTATGTAATTAGTTAATTGAGTTATTTATGAGATATGCTAAACATACTTAGCATGCAACATGTAATCTAAATCTTAAAGTGAGTGTGAGAAGTAATCTCAACCATAGATCACTTTGGAGATTAGAAATAGATTGTAACTCATCATTAGAAAAGCAAGGCTAGGGTGAATGAGAAAGGCACTTGACCTAATAGGTGTTGAGGGAGTCGACACAAAGTATTGGATCACGAAGGACCGTGATTCAAGATCTTGGATAGGTGAAGAAGGACCTTCATCTAGATATTATATAGGTCAAGGAAAAGAGAGAAAAGAGACATACACAGGTAGGTTTCAAGAGAAGGAAGCCACATGAGAGTGTTGGAATGTACAGAGATTTCTGTACACATACGCAAGCCAAATAGGAGACAATCGTGAACATCCATGGGTCCTAGTGGGGAAAGTCACATATATCCACGGGTTATTGAAAAGACAGTCGTGGATGCCTAGAAAAGTGTGTCAGAATTGATTGTATAGAAGGTCATCCCTTGCCAGGTTAGTCTGTAGTTTTATTTCTCTTAGTGGGCCATTATCCCTATTATGGGAGCCCTGATTTTAGCATAATAAAATCATTCTCAACACTGGTTTTCCCTTAGGGATTTTTCCAGAGGTATTTACCCAAAAATTCTGGTGTTATGTGTGCTTGATTTGGTTTCCTAGTTTATTCTTTCGCTGCATGATATTGATTTTAATATTCCAGTAGTGTATTATTGTTTTGTGAGATGCTAATCTGATTGCAGTAAGGAAATCACTAGATAAAAAGGTACCTAGGTGCCAGAGTAAGAAATTTCTTGTTAAGCCCTAAATAGTGGCACATTACCCCTTAATTGGGACATATTTTGTTTTGTTTGTTAATTGGTCCGGACCTTCTTGGCATCAGGATTAACCTTTGGCTTGAGAAACTGCGACTCAGGGGCATCTAAGCCGTCAAAATCACCCGGCGATCGCACCCAGCCTGAGCCACACCAACCCTTAACATGGTTGGATTTTTTGTCCCCGCAGGTTTCAAACCGATGACTTTTCAACACGGAGTGGCTTAACAACACACTCCGTCACCGACTATCCTACACCTCAGGGACTTTAATTGGGGCATATTACATTAGTATTGTTATTTTATTTATGTCGGCTTGGGTCCATTAGTTGTAATTGCACCCTCTAGTCTCCTATATATACCAAGGAGACCTTTTCATTTGGAATCATCTTGTACTTGTAAATTTATGTGGTGTATAAGGAGGTTTCCCCCTTGAAGAGGCTTATTATCTGAAATTCTATCTTTTCCAAGGTGTTGAGTACTTATTCTGAGGTTTTTTTATGCTATTTTGATATTTGGTTCTTAACATTTGGTATGAGATCTCAAGGTCTTGGGGTTTCGTTGCTACATGAGACACCTTGAGATTCTCACTATAATTTTTTTTCTACGACGTTTCAGAAGGAACTCCTTGAAGGATATTTAGTAGACCGATCAAGGTACTTGGGGTTAAAATTTTATCTCCTGAGGCCTTGCACTTTCAGAGATATAACATGTGTAATATAGGGTTATGGAATCATCCTAAATTTAGTCATCGCGAAATATTCGCTATAAAAAAATTTCTGTGATGTTTCAGACCCTGAAACTTGGATTCTATTCAAATAAATTATCAAGGTATCTGTGATAAATTTTTTATCTTCTGGGTCATCCTACTTTTTTAGATACACCCTGTGTAATATAGGGTAGCTAACTAGTCATATTAACTAGTCTCAAACATGAGTTCCGAGTAAAACAACGATATATTCTTCAGTGAATATCGAAATTAAGTGAGGCTAGTTACATTGGATAGTAGACAATCTATAGTATTTCTGGTGCAAGTTTCATAATCAAATATAAGATATTGTTCTCTTGGAATGCTTTACAGGTACGCTCTCCTGTAAGGGCCAAAAATCAACAAGGTGTGGGGAAGTTACCATAACTTCCACTTGGCACATACAATTTTGATCAGACCTATGGCATTGAAAAGAATATGTATCAGAGAAATACATAACAAAATGTTTAGACCCAAAAGGACCGAAATTTTGGAGATACAACAGAAGAAAGATCGTCTAGCAGAACCACGTCAAAATCAAGGTTTAAAAGTGATACTTGGACAACATGCCACCAAAAAAGGGAACTTCTACACCAAATAATCCTTCAAATAGTCCTACTTGGACTCTTGATGAAGGTGAAGAAGTGAACATGGACACAAATGATTTACAAAAGAAGACAATAACAAAAGATGAACTACAAGGGATGATGGATTCAACTGAAGCTAAGTTGGAGTTAATAATGGATACTAAGATGGATGGTTTAAAAATGGAGATCATGGAAGGATCGAAAAAATTCCTAATAGAGAGGCCACTTGAAAGTGAAAATGTATCCTATGAAATTCATGATGAGGACACAAGGAAGATGAATCAATATTGTAGAAACTACAACTTTGGGTTGAAGACCAACCGATTTCCTAAGATTGATATGAGGAATATTGATGGCAAGGATCCAATCACACGGATACTTCAAATGGAGTAGTTCTTTGATCTACATGATGCGCCACACACCAAAAGGTATGAATTTCTTCTTTATATTTAGAACCCAATCAATTTGTGTGGTATTGATGGCTTTGTTATCACAAATCACTTGTCACTTGGACAATTTTCACGGAAGAAATGATAGCACACTACGAGGATACAAGGAGCAATACCTTCTTTATCCAATTGATAAATATCAAGCAAAAGGGTTTAGTTGCGAAGAACATTAATAACTTCCAAAGATTGAATATAAAGGTAATGAATATTCCATATGAGCACATGTTTAATGTATTCATAGGAAATTGAAAGGATAACATTCAACATGAGGTTCGCCTTTGGGAACCCAAATCATTGGAGAATGCGTTCAGGGTGGCGAGAAATGTTGAAAGTAAACATATGGTTATGGATACTAGAAGGACCACTCCTAACATCTATTGAGAGAATAATGTTCCTTCTTCTAAAACACCTCAACCTACAAGGTTGACACCTCAAAAATTGGAGGAAGGAAAATAATTTTTTTTATGTTTTAATTGTGACAGCAAGTACAGTAAGGGACATAAGTGTGGTGAGAAGAAATTATTATACATATATTGTGAAGAGGAAGAATAACAAGAACAAGAACAAGAACCATCTCCAGATGAAAATGTAGAAGAGATTTCTTATGAAGAGTTGACTCCCACGATATCATGTAATGCATTGGATGGAATTAACACTCCTCAGACCCTCAAGATCGAAGGATATATCAAAAAAGAAGAAGGTAATAGTCCTAATTGATTATGGTAGTACTCATAATTTTATTCACTATAAATTAGCCAAAGCTCTCAATTTATTTATATATCCAACACTAGAGTTTCAAGTAATGATTGCAAATGGAGGAACTATCAATTGCTCAAGAAAATTTCACAAGATCAATATTAATATGGGGGAATGCGTAATGAATAGTCCAATGATTTCTATACCCATGGGTGGTGTCGATGTCGTACTTGGAGTCTAATGGTTACAATCATTGGGAACAATGGATTTTAATTTTCAAGAATGTTTCATGAAATTTTCATTGGAAGGAAAGGAAATTGAGTTAAGGGTTATCACAGGGAAACCCAGTATGGTTATAAGCTCTAATGGCATGAAAAAATTATTGAAAAAGGGGCATCAGGGTGTAATTGTACAACTATGATCACTAGATGTTCAAACATCTAAGCCATCTATTCCCCTAGATCTCCATGGGATCATTGATAATCATTCCAATGTATTTGAAGATATTCCCAGAGGTCTTCCACCCACTTGAAATCATGATCATGCTATTCACCTAATTCCTGGGAGTGTTCCTCCTAACATCAGGCCTTATAGATACCCTTATTCCCAGAAGAGGGAAATTGAGCATATGGTTGAAGAAATGTTAGAGGCTGGCATTATTATACATATCCAAAGTTCTTACTTTGAACTGATGGTAATGATACTCAAGAAAGAGGGCTCATGGCATATGTGTCTAGATTATAGAGATATCAACAAGATCACTATTAAAGATAAGTTTCACATTCCCATCATTGATGAATTGTTAGATGAACTACATGGATCAATATACTTCACAAAGTTGGATCTCCATTCAGGGTATCATCAGATTAGAATGAAGGAAGCAGATATCCCAAAAACAAAATTTTGAACTCATGAAGGCCATTATGAAGTTTTGGTCATGCATTTTGACCTTACGAATGCACCTTCCACATTCCAAGGGTTGATGAATTCCATTTTCAAGCCCTTCCTTCGAAATTTTGTGTTAGTATTTTTTGATGATATACTAATCTATAGAAAGTCTTGGGAGGATCATGTTCGACATGTTGACAAGGTGCTACAACTACTAAAGGAGAAGCAACTATATGCCAAACAATCCAAATGTTTCTTTGGGGTGAAGGAGGTAGAGTATTTGGGTCATATTGTATCTCATGAAGGTGTCAAGGTAGAACCTAACAATATTAAGGCCATGATTGACTTGTCGATTCCCAAAACATTAAATAATCTTAGAGGATTTTTGGGTTTGACAAGTTATTACTGCAAGTTTGTTCGGAACTATGGAAGAATAACAACACCTTTAATGACATTAACTAAGAAGGATGCATTTTCATGGACTCCAGAGGAAACTCAAGATTTTGAACAACTTAAAGAGGTGATGTGAAAAACTCTTGTCTTGACCATATCAAACTTCACAAAAATCTTTATTGTGGAATGCGATGCCTCGAGAAATGGCATTGGTGTTGTTCTAATGCAAGAAGGAAGGCCCCTTGCTTTTGAAAGTTGACCACTCAAGGGAAAGGACTTACACAAACCCATTATGAGAAGGAAATGATGGAAATACTACATTAATTGAAGCAATGGTGCCCTTACCTAATAGGTAGGCACTTCAAGCTCAAAACAGATCATGATAGTCTTCAATACTTCTTGGAACAAACACTATCTTCAGAAGAACAACAAAAATGGGTGACCAAGATGTTGGGTTATGATTTTGAAATCATCTACAAAAAATGAAAGAAAAATGTTGTGGCAGATGCACTCTCAAGAGAGGATGAATATGTTGAGGCCTTTCTCTATGCTATCTTGATCATCCAACTTGATTGGATAATATAAGCGAGGGATGAATGGAAGAATGGAAAAAATGTGTGGACTCTCATTCAAAGGTTGCAGCAGGATTCTAGTGCATCAAATACATTTACATGGAAAAATGATTCACTTTGGTAAAAAGATCACTTATATTTATGTAAGAACTGCCAACTTGAACAAAAGGTACTCTTGGAATTGCACACCTCTCCGGTAGGAGGGCACTCGATATTTTTGAAAACCTACCATAGGGTCAAGAAGGAATTTTTTTGGGATGGCCTTAAAACTGATGTTCAAAGGTTTGTGGAAGAATGTTTGGTTTTCCAACAAAATAAGGTGGAAACAATTAAGACCCCATGTATTTTACAACCATTAGCCATCCCAAGTCAACGATGGGAGGAAGTTTAACACACCCACTATGGGAACTAATATTTTTCATCTTTTTCTTTCTTCTTCATCATCGAGGGACAGCGTTTCTGAATTCCTACGAGGTTCTAGCGTAGGCTAGGTCTTCCAATCGGGACTTCACCAAACCAAATCATTGGTTATTTCGTCGAAAATCCATCATGTACAATTCATGCACCAAGTGTAGGATTCACTTCCATGTGTCCTTCAGTTGTGACCTCGGGCTAAGCCAAGAGGCACCTTGCGCATTTTAGGACTTCGGAAACCGGGAGTTTGAAATGCAAGGGAGTCGAGTTCTTCGACTCTTCAAACCCCGAAACCCAAAATCCTATTCACACCAAGCTGCTTCAGGATTTCACTCACAGAAACTTCGCGTACCGGGATTTCGCGATGTACGACGACAAGAGGTCTCACATCTGGGTTTCCTGGGAGTCGAAACTCCGAAGTTCATATATAAAAGCTAAGCTCGTTTTGGGGTTTCGCAAGTCAGGATTTTGTAATTGACGAGTACAAGGGAACTGACCCTTGGGTTTCCCGGGTGTCAAAATGCTGAAACACCAAACTCCAACCATGCTATACCATTTCGGGGTTTCGCAAGTCAGGATTTTGCGACATGCGAAGACAAGGAAACTTGCCCTTGGGTATCCCGGGTGCCGAAACGCCGAAACACCAAACTCTAACCATGCTATACCATTTCAGGGTTTCGCAAGTCGGGATTTCACGACTGACGAGTACAAGGGAACTCACCCTTGGGTTTCTCGGGTGCCGAAACACCGAAACATCCAAATTCTGGACATGCTATGCCATTTCGTGGTTTTGCAAGTCAGGATTTCACAATTGACGAGTACAAGGGATTTGCCCTTTTAGGTATCCCGGATGCCGAAACTACAATGGGTTAGATCTCTACCACGTGTCGCCCTGGATCCAACGATCCAGAATAACCTTCGTGATTTCGGTGATTGCGAGTCCTCATTCTTCACCACCCTTACACGCCTAAGTTTTGAAACCCCAGTGGCTTCCGGATGTTCGCCACCTATCCTCCAACGATCCAACGGTTGAAGTGATTTCGGGACTTCTTTCGTGTGCCTATCTCCGGATCCAATGACTCACATTCCTTCGGGGTTTTATGGGTCATGAGTTTAGAACCCTTACCTCTTATTTTCCCGGTAACCTAATTACCGAAATCTCCTTTCCGGGAGTTCCCCGAAACCTCCACCGCGTGCACCTTTCAGGACTTCAGGATTTGCAATTTCGCATATCCGTCGTGACCAAAATCTTGGTCCTTCAACCTCCCAGTATCCGAAACCACGATGGGTTCAGATTTCTGCCACGTGTCCTTTGAGATGGATGGCCCTGATGCTTTCACTGCTTCGCGTACTGGGATTTTGAAACTCTAAGTACCAAGACCACAACCTCCTCTACATCCCTAAATCCGAATAGCTGAAATACCAAAATCCGATGGCTCCACTCCTGTATCGGGATTTTTTGAACTGGGAGTTCACGATGCAACAACCCCACGATTTTAGTCCTTCAACCTTCTGGTATCCGAAACCCCGATGCGTTCAGATCTCTGTTGCGTGTCCTCTGAGATGGACGGTCCTGATCTTTTCGGGACTTTGACAAGTCCTCACCTTTGCGTATGCAAGGCTTAAACCTCGTGCAGCTTCTCTTGGATCCGATGGCTATCAGCTACCCACGCAAGATCTGATGGTAGCTGTAGCTCCTCCCTAAGCTCACGCTTTCTTCCTTTTTCCTTGGAAGATTTCAAAGTCTCAAAGGCCTCGGACTTTGCTTCCTCTGCGAGCCCTGATGGTTTTGGGCCTCGCTTGCATTCTGAAAATTCTATCCATCCTTAGATTAATAGACTTCATCCTCCAAGGGACTCAAAAGGATTAGGAAGTTTTACATGCATACGTGAAACTGTGTCCACGGTCGATGAATCGCACAGTTCGTGACTCGGGCTTTTTCCACCATAAATCACAAGTATTTATGAGTACCAATCATGTCCTATCCATATAATCTCTTATTGGCCTAATTATATAGCCAAGCAGTAAGGAAAGAGACACAGCATATCCATTCAGAAATCAAGCACAATTCCTTAAACATACACCGTATAACCAAATTCATGCCTAGTTACAGCTAAATTACACAGAGTAAGAAATTACTTATCTATTACAGGTTGTCGCCAATCAAATGACTGTGGGTGTTCGTCCTTCCACTCGACCATAGGCTCAGAGGAATTCAATATTAGCACTCTGGCCACCCCTGTGCCAAGCCATGATATCACCAGGGAACTCTCACTCTTCTCGAGGGTTCTCTCTCTGTTTCAGTTTCTATTCGGGTCCTGTTTTCTGCAACTCAGAGCTTTCTCACTCGTTTGTGGCCTTGGCGAGGTTTCTTAGATTCTCTTCACCATCAAGCTCGCGACCTTCTATTCGTGATCCGCTGGAGAGCTTCGCGCCTCTCCCTTGCGATCTCCCTTTCTCGTCTTGTGTCTGCCCTCTCCTCTCCTCTGTGTCCCTCTTACCTTGGATGGTTTCGCCGACCTATCCTGTTCCTTCTGTCAGAAGGAAACTCAGGTCTGCAGGTCCCTGCAGTACTTCGGGCTGACAACCCATGTTTCCATTCATGGGGGTGGTTGGTGATTCAACCACCGTTCTTTCTTCATTGATTGCTTTCCTTTCCTTGGGATTCGAAGGAGGTTTATCATCCTTATCATGAAGATTTGGGGTTATTTGATATATGAATCCTCTTGTATGGTTTTCACATTCTTCCTCTAGTGATATCATGGCCAGTACTTTCAAGGCTTCACCCCCACAATCAGTTATTGGCAACTCAAACAATAATACATTTACATTTTCCTCATGCATTAGCATGGTAATTCCTATTCTATGATTAATTACAAATTGGGGGAAACAAGGGTGTTACAATTCCCTCCCCCTTAAAGGAACACCGTCCTCGATGTTCTTTTCTCAAAACACCTGTGATGCCTTTCTCATTCGGCCACTTTAGAAGTCTTGACCTTCATCCTCGGTTAGGTCCTCTTTTAGAATCTTAGTCTTCGTCACCTGCCTTCAATAATTCTTGGACAACAAGCACATTAATCACAATTTTGTGTGAAAACATCTTACTGTTGTTCCAAATTAAAAAGGAAAATTCATATTCTAGCACAATACTTATCTGTGCAGTTTGTGGATCTGTATCCACATGGTAGTTTTGTTATCCATGCTCATCGCTTTCCTTGACGTACCCATTGGGTGCATGATTCCAATTCAATAGTTCACAAGAGCTATCCTGATTTTATCTTCCTTTCCAAGGTTTTTCCGCACAGGAAGCTACCCTCTGTGTGCATGATCCAAATAGTTTACAAGAATTATTAAGATCTCCTCTTCCTTGCGGTCACTCACCCTCCAGGCCCATGCTCAGGCATCCCCTTCACTGTTATACAGTCTCTTGGGTGATCCATCTTTCCCTGCCAAGGTTTTCTCGCACAGGAAATTTTTAGAGACTCTATCGAGTCTTACAATTGAGGCGTCACTTAGACTTGCTCTGCTGAGGCATACCTCGGCTTGTGTTACCTCAACACAATAATTTTCAGGCAATCATGGCTTATCACGGGGTTTTCATGGCTCAACAGTAGCCCCTTTTATTTTTATCATCTTCAGCTTTGACAGCCTTCATCTGTTCCTTCTGGACAGATCTTTTCTCCTCACCCATGTCACATGTATACAACATTCGTGAGACATCATTATAAATTCCAACTTTCAGAATTTTATTACAAATTTGTCACCTACAGATTTCCTATTCCACAATTTGTTTTCATTTTTGTTCTGCACAGGAACCTTATTCATAATCATGGGACTTTCCTTCCCATAACATTTTAGCTCAGCAGGAAATCGGTCTTCCTTATGGGCTTACAACATTGCCATATCCAAGACTCCTTTCTGCAATCATTCCTCAGCTAATCAAATTGTTAGTTCTCATGCACATACATTTTATTGCACCTTTACAACATCATCACAACAATTTCAGAATGTTGCATACTAACAATCAGATTCACTTTCTCAAAAGGAAAAAAAAACCATTCCTTGCAGTTTGGCTCAGCAGGCAATCGGTCTTTCCTATGGGCTTACTTTACTGCCATATCCATGACCCTCTACTTCCTGCAATTCATTCTTCAATCAGCCAATAAAATTGTTAGATTTTCCATATATATATATATATAT
>ML812937.1:25895-36956 GCA_009831015.1 Picea engelmannii | reverse complement strand
CTTCCACGATGGTCCACTATCCAAGTGTCTTCACGCAAGGTACTTCTCCTCTAACTATGGGGCCACATGCCCTATCACATGCCCAATGCTACTCTCATGTGCCAATGTGGTCATAAAGCTCCAATTCCCATCCTTAACATAAGTGTTTAGTTCCATCACTAGCCTCCATGAAGTATGCTCCTCAACCCAAGAATCCTTAAGGAAAGTGTCCAACCTCCAAGGTGTGTATCACATTTCCCTATGTTGGCATGTTTACAGGCAGAGTGTGCTTATCATTGATGTCAAGAACAACAACGACGATGGCATGTTTACAGGCAAGAACAAAAACGAACCAAAGCTCAAGATACCAGAAGATGAGAAAGGCAGAATGTTCCAAGTGGGCACCATAAGTCTTTTGGGAAGACGCAGATGAGCAAGCTCGAGAATCTTAGAAGAGATAGTGCAGAGTTGCATGCAGATAGTGCAGTGTTGCATGCAGAGAGGAAGTGTGTGCCAGGGCCGAGGGTAACTTTTTTCAAATCTCTGGAGAGATAGCGTTCTGAGATGCACAGATGTGATCCCATACATCAAGGCACGTGGAAGGATCAAAGGTCGTGGCCTTTGACACTTAGATATTTGAAGTAGATAAAGCTCAATGGAGGAGCGACAATGGTCGTTGGATCACCAATCATGAATACTCGATGTCCATCAGATCAGAGTCCAGACATGAGGAGCGCACAAAGGAGGAGATTAGACCTCATCCATCGGATCAGAGAACGAAGGACTAGCAACCATTGGATCCAGTACAACTGCGAAGAGGATAATGACCGAGATCCATCCTCCAACTTCGCGAAATGCAAAGTCGCAAAATGATCTGGGTCGTTGGATCCAGAGGACACGTGGCGAGAGATCATCATTTCACTGAATTGCGAGCTGGAGAAGTCAAAGGTGATATTTGTAAGAACTCGTGATATGCGAAGTCACAAAATGATCGCAGTCGTCGATCAGAGGGAGAGATCTCGACCGTTGATCTGATATGAAGCATTTCAGAGTTTCACGAGTTGGGAGTTTCGAGGCAACTCATAGAAGGAGTTCGTGATATGCGAAATCACAAAGCACTCCTCTTGCTTGGCCCCTGGTAATAGCTGGTGGTCACATTAGTGGAAGAGAAGGGAAGGACCTAGCAGTGCTAGGCTCCACCTCGGAGTTTCGTGAGTTGGGAAAATCAAGGTGACTCGCAGTCGATCACCCAAAATGAGAAATCAGGAAACAATTGTTGGTTAGGCATATGGTCACCGCCGATGGTCATGTGAAAGGAAGGGGCTTAGGTATAAAACCTAGTGCCCACTGTGTAGATTTGTCAGAAAGGGAAAAATGTGCCAAAGACATGAGCGCACAGAGATTCTCTCAGTAACTGCTAAGAGAAGGACTGATTGTAACTGCAGAAAATGACTGATTGCATCTACCAGAGAACTTGAGAAGCTGGAGGGTGATCGCTAGAGATTCTGAAGAGTCTCGAGGTAACTTCTAGTGGAATGAAGACTCATCATAGAGATGATTGATAGATGAAAAATGTCGAAGACTGTAACTACAATAGAGAGGATAAAGCTCAACTGTGACAGAGAAGACGAAGAGTCGCACTGCTAGAGAAGGAAGAGAATCTTAGGATAATCCATTGATGACGAACAGACTCAGTATAACTGCCAAATAAGACAATGAGTTTCATGTAGGATCTGGGAGAGGAATTGGCATGATAAAGAGACGCAGAATAGAGAAGAGAGGGGGATGATGTTGAGTGTTTTTATGCGGGTAGAAGCATGATGTGTGCAGGAGTTGAAGCACAGATAAGAGGCATGGTGCATAGAATGGAAAGAAGACACAGATCATAATGCACAGAAGAAGTAAGGAACATAAATTCATATCTGAGAGAAGAACAGAAAGCCCAACATACGTGAGGAGAGAGACATTGATGCAGGCAAAGCAGAGCAGTGTAGCAGAGAAATGATGAGACTGGTAAGCCACAAATAAATGTTGTATCATTGTGATAAATTCAAGAAAGAAAATATTTATATTTCAGGGTGGTAGGGAGGTGATAGGGAGGACTGTTGTCCTTAGAGTTTCAAGTAGGTTCTTGAACACGGGGAGTTGTAGCTTCCATCTGGTTGCAGCTAGAAAAACCAGGGTGGTGCAAGGGAGAACTGTTGTTCTCTGTTATACATGTCGGTGTCTATGTGACTGAAAGTTTGTGCTTCCATCCAGTTGATGCTGGAACAATTAGGGAGTTGGTGCTTCCTTCTAGTGGGTGCTAGAGAAACCAGGGAGTTGGTGCTTCCTTCTAGTGGGTGCTAGAGAAACCAGGGAGTTGGTGCTTCCTTCTAGTGGGTGCTAGAGAAACCAGAGAGTTGGTGCTCTTAGCAAGTTGCAACTTGCAAAACATAGGTGGTAGCCTCACAATGAGTTGGTGCTCATAAGAATGATAATGTACATAAAATAAAGATTACTTATCATATCAAGAAGAAGAGGTTTTTCCCTTTATGGGTTTCCTCAGGAAATATCTGTCTCTGTATATTTCATGTGTGTGATTGATGTTGAATATTCTATTGCCTACCTTCCTGCATTATTGTGATTGTCATTGAATGCTCTGTAAAGAGTTTAAAATACGTATAATTGTTTAAGCATAGTAACAACTGATTCACCCCCCTCTCAGTTGTCCAACAAATGGTATCAAAGCCGGTTCCTTTTATATAAAGGTAGATAAATAAGCTTAAAAATGTCAATCCATGAAGGAACATCAACCAATAAGGCCCCCTTTTTCAATGGAACAAACTTTGCCTTCTGGAAACTTAGGATGAGAACCTACATAATGGATTTTGGTGGAGATGTCTGGGATGTGGTAGAGACTGGTTATGTAAAGCCGGTTTTACTAGCTAATAAGGATGACAAGCTAGAGTTTAGCTTCAACACTAAGGCTATGAATGTTATTCTGAGTGGGCTTGCAAAAGAAAAATTTGTAAAAGTTATGCACTTAGAAACTGCCAAACAAATGTTGGACAAACTCATAGAAATTTATGAAGGTAATGAGGAGGTAAAGGATGCCAAGCTTCAAACCTACAGAGTACAGTTTGAACAACTAAATATGAAAGAGGATGAAACTGTTGGGAAGTACTTTTTGAGAGTTGAAGAACTAGTAAATGCAATGAAATCACTTGGTGAAAAAATTGAGGAACACTCTTTAGTTCATAAAAGTTTGAGATCTTTGCCAAATAGGTTCAACCCAAAGGTATCTACTATAGAATAACTTAATGATATAAAATATTTGGCTTTTGATCAAATTCTAGGAGCGTTGACTGCATATGAAATGAGGATAGTTAAAGATAAACCCACCTATAGAGAAGCATCATTTAAAGCTGATAAGAATGAGGATTCTGAGCCTGATGAAATTGAAGCAAAATTTGTGAGAAGACTAAAGAAAGGATCAGGAAAGTACCAAGGAAATATGCCCTTCAAATGTTTTAACTATGGAAGGATAGGTCACTTTGCATCTAAGTGTCCACACAAGAAGAAGGACCATAACTCTGAAGGTGAAGAGAAGTATAAATCCAAGAGATTTGGTAAAAAGAAAAGTTTATGTGTAAACAATGATCACTCTTCATGAGACACAGATATTAATTCTGATGATGAAGATAAGGTTAATGACTTTATGCTTATGTACAAAGAGGATTATGATAATGAAAGCACAAGAAGTGATGTTGGTGATGAAGAAGTTGTGGTTGACTTGGAAGGAGAACTGATCAATGCTCTAAAATAAAATGATAGACTCAGATTTAAGAAGAGAAAGCAAAAGCAATTGCTAATACAGTTCAAGAAAGACAGTAAAAAGTCTGATGAAGACTTTTCCCTACTAAAAGTGGAATTAGAAGAGGCAAATAAAATAGAGGACATTCTGAAACAACAATTATCAGAGAAGAAGGCAAGATGTGAAGCCTTAGAAGAAGAGGTAGTAAAAACCAGAAAAGAGATGGAGAAGTTTAAAGCTTTGTATATCCAAAATCTTCCAAGCATTAAAGCCTCAGAAGGATTAGCCACCATTCTGAATCAACAAAGGAATCCAAATTTGAAAATTGGTTTGGGTTACAAAGAAGGATCAAATAGTGGTCAGACAAGCAACAAAGAATCCATCAAGATTGTCAAATCGACATTCATTGACAACAACAAATATGGAGAAACAAAGGAAGATAATCAACCGCAAAGGAAGAGTGAAAGAAAAAGTACTAGAACTGAATCTGTAGAACAAAGAAATAATACACCCTCTGCTAAAAGAAATCATCAGAATAGAAGAAATTAACATGCTCAAAGAAGACAACCATTTTCTAGGTACAAAGGACTTTTCTATGGATATTGTTTTTTCTTTTCTTACTTCGGTCACAAAGGTGTAAACTGTTCTTTAAGATTTAGATATGAGAAATCAAGACACTCAAGAAATATATATCCGTCGCAACAAAGAATGAGACAACCAAGTAACAAACAACCATAGACTGCAAATCATGTGATGCCTGGGAAAAGGACACGGGTTGAGCATAACAATTATTATGATCATTTATTCAATGAACCAGAATGTTACACCTGCCATAATTATGGACATAAAGTTGCAGACTGTCGCTTAAGGAACTATGAACCAGATTTTAATCCCTCTGCTGAAAATGTCAAGGTTTGGAAGAAGAAAGAGAATGACAAGTGTGGATTAGTGTTGTCATCTCAAAGAAAAAATAACCCCTAGTATGTTGATAGTGGATGCTCCAAACATATGACAGGAGACAAAAGTAAGTTTATGTCCCTAAGAGAAAGCAAACCAGGAAATGTAACCTTTGGAAATGATGCTCCAGGTAAAATCAAGGGTAAAGGGATGGTAAGTTTGAGTAATGGTAAAGGAAAATCCCATGATGTTCTGCTTGTATATGGGTTGAAACATAATTTGGTCAGTGTAAGTCAAACGTGTGACAAAGGATGTGAAGTGGTGTTCACTTCCAAATATTTTAAGATAAATTCGGTAAACTTGGGACAAGTGGTGGCTAAAGGCATAAGGACATATAATAATGTATATGTGCTGAAAGAAGATAGAGAAGAGTGTCATCTAAGAAAATATGATGAAAGATGGTTATGGCATAGGAGACTTGGAAATCTAAATTTTGTCCACTTAATCAAACTCAAAAACCTTGAGCCAGTAAAAGATCTTCCAAGAATATGAAAGCCACAAGATTCTGTGTGTAAACCCTGCCAAGTAGGAAAGCTAATCAGGACACAGTTTAAATCCAAGAGCTCTACTTCAATAGAGAAAACACTCCAATTAGTTCATATGGATTTATGTGGACCATCAAGACAAGAAAGCACAAGGAAGGAAAACTACTTTATGCTGGTCATTGATGACTACTCCAGACTCACTTGGATTTCTTTTCTCAAAGAAAAAGCTGAAGCATTTGAGAAATTTAAAATATTCAAGGCTTTAACTAAGAATCAAACATGCAATAGGATAAAGGCAGTAAGATCAGACAGAGGAGGAGAATTTATGTCAAGTGATTTCAAGGAATTCTGTGATAAACATGGGATCAAGAGAGAATACAGAATCCCAGGAACTCCACAAAAAAATGGAGTAGTTGAGAGGCAAAACAGAATAGTTCAACAAATGGCCAGGTCAATGATGAATGCAAAGAACAATGGTCAAACCTTCTGGGTAGAAGCAATACACACAACAGTCCATGTTCTTAACAAATCCCACGTTAGACCACATAGTGACAAGACACCTTACGAACTGTGGTATGGAAGACCTGCTTCAATCAAACACTTCAAAGTCTTTGGGAGTAAGTGCTACATAAATAATAATAATGAAAACCTTGGCAAGTATGATGACAGGGCTGATGAAGGAATCTTCTTAGGATATGCTACCAATAGTAAAGGATATAGATGCTTTAATAAAAGATTGCATAAACTAGTTGATTTCATTGATTTAAAGGTTGATGAAGGAGTCCCAGTAAGAGAGGTGAGAAATATCGAGACTGCTATAGAGGACACAACTGAAGCTAAAAATGAACAAGTCCAAGAATTAGAAAAATAAGAATTTGAGTCAGATGAATATACAAATACTCAGGTAGACTCAAATCAGCAGACAACATCAAATCCTTCCTCCAGAATTACTCAAAAGAATCATCCTGCAAGTCAGATAATTGGTGAGAAAGACAAAGGTGTACAAACTAGGAAAAGGATAATCAAAGACACTGAGAAATCACATATAGCCTTCATATCCATGGTGGAACCCAAGAACTTTAATGAAGCCAGTAAATATGTAAATTGGTTAAAATCAATGAATGAGTAACTAGACCAGATTGAAAAGAATGATACTTGGGAACTCGTTCCTAGGCCAACAGATAAAAATGTAATAGGATCAAAATGGGTCTACAAAAATAAGATGAATGAGCAAGGAAATATTTTAAGAAATAAGGCTAGATTGGTCTACAAAGGATATGCTCAAATAGAAGGACTCGATTTTGATGAAACATTTGTGCCTGTAGCAAGATTAGAAGCTATTAAAATGTTTCTTTTCTATGCTTGTCATAAATAGTTTAAAGTCTATCAAATGGATGTCAAGTCAACATTTCTAAATGGAGTTGTGAAAGAAGAAGTCTATATGGAACAACCATAGGGTTTCCAACTTTCAGATAACCCCGACTTTGTCTACAAGTTGAAGAAAACATTATATGGGTTGAAACAAGCTTCTCATGCCTGGTATTATAGTTTGGATAAGTATCTTCAAGATAAAGGATTCAAGAGAGGAACAATTGACAACAACCTATATATCAAGACAGAGGACAATGATTTGCGTTGGTCTATGTAGATGACATCATCTTTGGAAGAAATAATGCTTCATTGGTACAATGGTTTGATTCTGCCATGCAGTTTGAATTTGAAATGTTATGATAGGGGAACTGCCATTTTTTCTTGGTCTTGTAATTACTCATAGATCTGAAGAAATATTTCTTTCTCAAGAGAAATATCTAAGAGAAATGTTGAAGAGGTTTCAAATGGAAGAATCAACACCTGTGAGCACTCCCATGGTCACTGGATGCAAGTTAAGCAAGGATGATGACTCACCTAATGTTGATCAAAGTTCATATAGGTCTATGATAGGCAGTTTGTTGTACATCACAACATCTCATCCAGACATAATGCATGTTCTTGGAATGGTAGGAAGGTATAAGTCTGCACCTAAACAAAGTCATTTGATAGCCGTCAAAAGAATATTCAAATATTTAAAAGGAACAATGAACTATGGCCTATGGTATCCTAGGAATCAAAATTTTCAACTATCAGTCTATTCATACGCTGATTGGGATAACTGCGTGGATGAAAGTAAAATCATGAGTGGAGGTGCATTCTTCTTAGGAGATTCCTTGTATCATGGTTGAGCAAGAAGCAAGGTTCCATTTCCTTATCAACTACAAAATTTGAATACATTGCAGCTGCCACCTTTTGTACCCAAGTGTCGTGGATGATTCAGACCCTTGCAAGCTTGGAGGTAAATTATACTACACCGATCCCAATTCATTGTGATAATACCAGTACAATTAGTGTGTCAAAGAATCCTATATTTCACTCCAAGACCAAGGATATACCCATCAAGTATCACTTATTGAGGGAACAGGTAACCAACTCTGTGGTTTCTTTGCATTATATCCCATCCAAAGATCAGATTGCTGATATCTTTGCTAAACTGCTTGCACAAGCTTAGTTTGAGTATATATGCCAGAAGTTGGGCGTGGCCCCACTATCAACCTAAGAGAGTCCATCCTGTCAGGGGGAGTATGTGTTGGTTGAATATATGATACCTCTGAAAAATACTGCAACAACTCAGAGGGAGCATGTTTTCTTTGACATTGATGTCAAAGGGGGAGAAAAGGTGTGGATGCTACAATTGGAGGTATAAGAAGAATAGTGCAGCCGTTCAGGATTGTCATTCAGGGTTTCCATCAATGTCAAAGGGGGAGAGTGTTGGCATGTTTACAAGAAGAGTGTGCTTGTCATTGATGGAAAGAACAACAACGATGATGACATGTTTACAGGAAAGAACAACAACGAACCAAAGCTCGAGAGACCGGAATATGAGAAAGGAAGAATGTGTCAGGTGGGCACCAGAAGTATTTTGGGAAGACACATATGAGCAAGCTCGAGAAGATTAGAAGAGATAGTGCAGAGTTGCACACAGATAGTGCAGTATTGCACGCAGAGCGTAAGTGTGCTCTAGGGCCAAGGGTAACTTTTGCCAAAGCTCAGGAGAGATAGATTTCTGAGACACACAGACGTGATCCCATACATCAAGGCACGCATAAGGATCAAAGGTCATGGCCTTTGAAACTTATAGATTTGAGGTAGCCAAATATTAGGAGGAGGAGAGACAATGGTCATTGGATCACCAATCCCAAACACTTGATGTTCATCAGATTAGAGTCTAGACAAGAGGAGCGCGCAGATGAGGAGATTAGACCTCAGCCATCAGATCAGAGTGTGAAGGAATAGAAACCATTGGATCTAGTACAACTGCGAAGAGGATAATGACCGAGAGCCATCCTCCAACTCCGTGAAATGTGAAGGAACAAAATGATCTAGGTAATTGGATCCATAGGACACGTGGTGAGAGATCAACATTTTGCTGACTCGCGAGCTGGAAAATTTAAAGGTGAGAGTTGTAGGAACTCACGATATGTGAAGTCACGAAATGATTGCAGTCGTCAATCAAAGGGAGAGATCTCGATCATTGATCTGATATGAAGCATTTCATAGTTTTGCGAGTTGGGAGTTTCGAGGCAACTCATAGAAGGAATTCGTGATATATGAAATCACGAAGCACCCCTCTTACTTGGCCCCTGGTCACAGTTGGTGGTCACATCAGTGGAAGCTAAGGGAAGGATATAGCAGTGTTAAGATCCACCTCAGAGTTTCACGAGTTGGGAAAATCGAGGTGACTCACAGTCTATCACCTGAAATGTGAAATCTGGAAACGACTGTTGGTTAGGTGTATGGTCACCGTCGATGGTCATGTGAAAGGAAGGGGCTTAGCCAAAAAACCTAGTGCCCACTATGTAGATTTGTCATAAAGGGAAAAAGGTGCCAAAGACATGAGCGCGCAAAGGTTCTCTCAGTAACTGCTAAGAGACAGATTGATTGTAACTACAAAAAATGACTGATTGCATCTACCAAAGAACTCGAGGAGTTGGAGGGTGATCATCGGAGAAGATGAAGAGTCTCGAGGTAACTGCCAGTGGAATGAAGACTCATCATAGAGACAATTGACATATGAAAATCGTCGAAGACTGTGCCAAAGAAGATGAAGAGTCGCACTGCCAGAGAAGGCAGATAATCTAAGGATAAGCCACTGATGATGAACAAACTCAGTATAACCGCCAAAGAAGATGATGAGTTGCATGTAGGATTTGGGAGAGGAATTGGCATGATAAAGAGACACAGAACAAAGAGGAGGGGGGGGCTGCTGTTGAGTGTTTTGTATGCAGGTAGAATGGAAAGAAGACACAGATCATAAAGAACACAAGAAGCAAGGAACATAAATGCATACCTGAGAGAAGGAAAGAAAGCGCATCAGACACGAGGAGAGAGACACTGATGCAGGCAGATCAGAGTAGTGTAGCATAATAGTGATGAGACTGGTAAGCCATAGATAAATGTTGTATTACTGTGATAAATTCAAGAAAGCAAAGATTTATATTTCAAGGTGTTATGGAGGTTCTAGGGAGGATTGTTGTCCGCATAGTTTCAAGTGGGTGCTTGAACACAGGGAGTTGTAGCTTCCATCTGGTTGCAACTAGAAAAACTAGGGTGTCAGGGTGGTGCAAGGGATAACTATTGTTCTCTATTATATAGGTCGGTGTCTGTGTGACTGGAAGTTTGTGCTTCCATCCAGTTGGTGCTAGAATATTTAGGGAGTTGGTGCTTCCTTCTAGTGGGTGCTAGAGAAATCAGAGAGTTGGTGCTCTTAGCAAGTTGTAGCTTGCAAAATAGAGGTGGTAGCCTCAAAATGAGTTGGTGCTCATAAGAATGATAATGTACAGAAAATAAAGATTACTTATCATATCAGGAAGAAGAGGTTTTTCCCTTTATGGGTTTCCTCAGGAAATATCTGTCTCTGTATATTTCATGTGTGTGATTGATGTTGAATATTATATTGCCTACCTTCCTGCATTATTGTTATTGTCATTGAATGCTATGTAAAGAGTTTAAAATAAGTATAATTTTTTAAGCACGGTAACAACTGATTCACCCCCCCTCTCAGTTGTCCAACACCCTAATCTCTTAGGGCTAAGTGCCCTCCTCCAAGTGTCCAACTATCCTCCTCCTAAGTAGGTACCTCCCTTGATTGAACAATTGAGTCCCCCATTATGTACAACCATTGGGTTAGCCAACATGTCGATCAAAGTAACAACCCACTAGGTAAGGGCGCCATGCCAACACTCTAACCAAGGTCAAGCATCTACCAAAATTGAGCCATCCATATGCCCATGAAGCATCATGAAGAGGATAGGAGACACAGTTCTCTCCTAGCAAGGTGAAAACACTTTTTCAGTAACCCTAGGAGCCAACATTAGCAATTTAACATATCTACATTTTACAAACTTGTAATTTTCTTTTGCATTACTATTTGTGTGTTTCAAAAAATGCAATGTTTGAAATTTTGTTGTTGAGGGAAAGATTTTGGAATGTGTAGAATAATTTGAAGAAACTAATATAAGATACCATTTAAGAATCATTTCTATTAGTAATATCGCCAACATTAAAGATAAAACCTCTCAATATTATGTGGGACAATAGTAAACTTGATGGTGGATTTTTTTGGTCATTAGAGGCTCAATCTATATCCCCACTATGCCAAGTCTCAAGTGATTTCACTCCATCAATTATCCAACCTTGATTTTGGATGTTTAATTTAATTATGAATTTGAATGTGAACCAAGCCACAACGAAAGATATTAACTAGCAATTACTCCAAAAGGTGCATTAAGACACATTGATAAAAGAGCCAAT
>ML812937.1:0-18321 GCA_009831015.1 Picea engelmannii | reverse complement strand
ATCATTATTGCACACACATACACACACACACACATAACAACAAACTAATTTCAGTATACAAGCATGCCACAAGCATGTTTAGGAATGTCCACATGCACAATTTCACCAAACATTTAATCTCATCATGCCTATTCATGCACACATATTCTATCTTTATAATATGCATCATGCACCACTTTCCTTATGCACTCCAATGCATATATGCTTTAGTTTCTTGTGATCCATGTAGTTGTCCTTGAATTATTCTAGATCCTTGCAACCTTATACACTATCATTCTACTCATCTCTACACTATTGGTCCCCAATTTGGACATTTTCTAGCCAAGTCCCACTTGGCCATTCTACATTTCTAGCCAGTATGTCCTATTGGCCACTACCTTCACTCTAGGAAACCATGCCCCAAACTTACCTTGCCAAAACCTTCCAACACATTGGAATGATGTAATTTATATCATACCATTATTTAACACCACAATATCCTTGAATCAACTTAACCATCATCATTATGACATCGATTGTCATTTTCTCTAACTATCCATTGACCTTGCTAGAATTTTAAAATACTTCTCTTCATTGCATTTAGCAATTCCCTGTGAAGCCCTATTTGACCACTCAAGACGACCCAGCTCCAAATGGAATGCTACATTTCTCCATTTGCACCTTCAAGTGAACAACATTTATTATCATGTCCCTTGAATCCTTTGTACCTATATTTTTCTTCCACTGCGCACTCTAACAACATAAGTGGCTTTCTTGCTCTGGGTACCTTTAGAAAAAAGTAGCTAATTCATAGCTAGTAACTCTTTTCCAATAATTTCTATGTTTTCACATAGAGATGACTCACCCATCCTATGGGTCACACCTCACCTCATGAGATCCTTTCTTTTCTTTTGTAGCAAGATCTATTGCCACCATTACATTTCTACCTTCAAGGTGATGGAGGCTTACCTTTCCTTCTTGTGCATATTAATGACATTATTCGCCTGCTAGCTTCCTACTTTGTACAAGAATCCTTGTCATTTTGTCCTTGCAAGTCATTTCAGACTCTGTAGTAGTTGAATACAAATTTTTATCTACCATTCCTGACTTCTTTTATCAACTTTTTATTACATGCTTTGTAGTTATGCACCTTCCTTCTACAAGAAATTTATTTCCTCAGCCAACTCTACAAGATTTGAATTGTTTCCCTATCCATTGGACCCTGGTATTACAATTTGCAACAATCCCACACAACATTCACTCATGGAATCTGAATACCTTGACACAACACTCTTTGTTGGACTGTTCCCTTGCTTATCAACAAACCATATTATTAAGTTCAACCCCTTTTTCCATTACCAGGTTATTGTATTTCCAAATATTCCTCTATACCTCTGCATAGGCACTATAATGAGTATCAACACTCTTTTTGAACCAATACTGACATCTGGCCCATATCTTTAACATCTGGGAATATTTTTCCAAAATTGACATTATTTGGAAAACTTTCACATTGAGTATTTGCCCTTTTTCCTATAGATTTATAACACAACCAAATTGCTTCCTATGAGAACATAACCCTTTTATCATGTTTTCCTCTTTATTATATTTCCACCGACTATACTCATACCTTGATATGATTTCTGAGCTAAAATTCATGGCTCTATGAAATCAACAGTTTCACCCATTTGTTTGCACTTGTTTCACTAGTTCAAATAATTTCAAAGGTCAACTTTCGTTACTTGGAGATGAGAATATGTCAGGAATAAAAAAAAAATGTATTGGGCACAGATAGAATTTATGATTGAGAACACACAACAACTTTCAGATTCAAAATCCAATGCCCAAATCAAATTCTATACAAATATGGAATTGATGACCTTGCGCTTTTACACTCTCTCTAGACTTGGATTTTTTTGTAAACTATCAATTTAAAAAATATATATATGTTGACATGGCATAGCACATGGATTTTTATGTCCACCTTTCATCATTTGATTCATCCATGTCATCAACCTTTTTCTCTTCCATCGATGATCAACTCATTCTTTGCATCGACGATTGACCTATTTCTCTACATTACGAAAAGGCTACCTTTGTCGAATTCAATTGAACCCCGATCATCGGCGATCGATGATTCACTTCCATCATCGAGTTACAAGAGGAAATTCTTCATGGGATTTCACCAAACCCTAAAATCAAAACTAGAATGAATATGAGTTATCGATCTCAAAATCAATTGTAATCTCATTCGTTGATCTGCTAAACTTTTTCAAGCCTTCGAATGAATCTCAACCATTGGTTGCCAAGTCAAATTTGATCTAGATTGTCCATTCCAAACATCGCCAAACCTAAATGAACTCCAAAACTCCATTGGAAATCAACGATCAATGATTTTATTTGACTGATTGACTTGCAAGACTTCGTCGAATTGTTGAACTCCAATTATCGATGATCGACATTCCCCTTGGCTGACATGGCATGAAACATGTATGCTGACATGGCATGAAATGGGGATGATGACATGGCATGACACATGGATTCTGATGTGGAATGACACATGGTGATGATGTGGAAACTTGGCTAAAATAACATGACACATGGATGATAGCCACATGTCCTACCTTGACTCAACCATGTCACCCTCCTATTTTCCCTTCATCGATGATCGATGATCCTTTTTTTTGCATCAACAATTGACAATTTCATTTGCATTGTAAAAGGATTCTTCATACAATTTTCGTCGAATCTTGTTCACTCCATAGATGATTGTCGATCTCCCTTGATGACCTAACCTTTCTCCCACTTCGTCGAATTCTGAAACATAAATTTTTGACCAAATTTAGGATGAATCTGGGTTGTCGATCCCCAAACCAAAATGATATTGACTGTTGATTCATCATACTTTGCCAAATTTTATTAATGAATCTCAATTGTTGATCACCAACTCCAAAGTAATTTGGGTCGTCGATTCCCCGAACTTCATCAACGACTGACGAATTTTTTGACAAACGAATCTTGTTCCCACTTTGTCAATTTTTTCGAACCCCGATCATTGGCGATTGCCGATTTATTTTTTACTAATGAACCTTGTTCCTACTTGATCTAAACCCGAGGTGATTAGTTTCCAATAATTGGTTGATTCTGTCACTCCTTCAAAGGGTCATCTATAGATCATTTTACTTGAGTGATTTGAAATTAAAGGTAAAGTTGAAGTCTTATAAGATTGAATTCGAAGTGAATGAAAACCCCTTTAGTTTCCTTATGTGTTATATGTCATGCTTGCATTTAATATTCTATGTGCGGAATTTTAAAGCAAAAGCAACATAAGAACATAATACACATAATGGATATGACACTTTCCTTGATAACATATTTCACCCAATGTGGGCTACGTCTTCGGGTCATGATCCAAAGCTTGACCGCTTTATTCTCCTCGCTGTAATGATGTCTCTCATTTACAATTTGTAAGGCCAAAGTCCCTTTTCGGTGATGACAACAAGAGATCAGAATGTGATCAGGAATGTATACAAGCTTCACAAGTTCTCATGGTCATGAGGCATCCATGATGTTGACATGGACATCATTCCCACATACTCAATACATAAAAAGAGAAAGAATAAAATATGACCCCCATCATCATGGAGTCATAGAGTGCCTTAGATATGCTTCTCAGATCCAAGCATATATGCAGCCCATACAAAGATCCCAAAACCATGAGATTTAGAACTGCTTCATTGGTCACTTATCATGCAAGTGCCACAATTTCTCTGTCACATGTAACTGATTGGTTTTATGTGGAAGAAGAGAAGAAAATAAGAGATAGAAGGAATAAGTTGATCTTTCTTCCTTGATGTAGTGTCTTCATGCTCCTTCAGACCTGTACCACGCATGCTATGCTACAAAATTTAATGACAAAACAACATAATGAAAAGAATTCTTACATTGGCTTCTCCAGAACTTAGCTTGCTGATCTGAAGCTCTACTGCAAAAAGATACCTCACCATTGGATTCATGTCATTGAATTACCTAAAAATGGATTTTAAATCATCTCCATCAGACACAGGCACCTCCATGCCTCCTTTGGACCTCTATCTTGATTTGTGTGCAACCCTATGAAATTAATGCACTAACATCTGCATAGAAAATTGTGCCCAATATGGACCTGGGCGGACTGGAACATTCTCTCCATGTGCATTGGTGAAAAAGGGTTATTAAGTAAAAACCCAAATGGATATTCCAACTAAGGTCGTTGGTCGAGTTGGTTGGCGCACAAATATTAAGACACTAAGGTAAGGGGAGGTCCCAGGGGGTCAAGCCCACGTGCCTCCCCATTTTGTATTACTGTTATAATGGTGGGCTTTAAAATTTGTAGTGGTTCTAACTTTAATGGGACCGCCAGATACAACGGGACCTCCGCCAGATATGGCGGGGTCCACTATATCTTTTTTTTTTTTTTTGAAAAATCTAGAAACATGTCCTCATTGGGAATTTCGAGGGTACCATGTAGCACCTTTTGATTGGTCCATATGGTGCCCAACTATTGGCCCATGTTGTCCAGTCACCTGCCATGTGGGCATGACTTTGTTTCCTTGTTGGCCCAATCGTATTCCACCACATGGAACTTTTGGAGGAAGCCACGTGTCTGTACAGATGCCACATCATCTATACAGACTACCATGTCACTGTATGGACTACCACATCACTGTATGGACTGCCACATCATTGTACGGACTACCACATGGCATGATTCGATTGGTCCACAGATCAGCCTGAAAACACCAAAACTGGGTGACACATGGCAACCTCTGGTGCTACCACATCATCATGTTAATGTCAGCATGCCATGTGTGACCTTCCTGCTGCTGCCACATGTGATGTACGGAGGTTGACTCATGCCCTGCTCACTGGGCTAGGTTGACCAAACTTTGATCGTGAATATATTTTGATCCGTAAATTTGTTTGTTGAGCCGTTTGCATTGTTGGAAATCTTACGATGCACTCTTTGTGGTCATGTCATTTTCTCTGAGTTTTGGGAACTTTTAATTTTTTCCCTTTCTCTGTCTGTTGAGTTCATTCTGGGCCTCCTGGGGAACTTCTGAAACTTATGTGATGTTCCCTAGATCCATCTGGATCATGCCTCCCAACTGAAAGGAATTTTGATCCCCAAAAGTCTTTACATTATAAGTTTCATGTCCATTGGACTTACAATAATAAACCCATACCCAAACTACCTCACAAGGCCTAACAATATCAACATGTGCCAAAAAAAAGGAGTGATATTAACAATTATCACTTTTACATAATACCCTTCTATGGGGTCTAGATCACAACATGTGATTTACAAATATGGCCACTCTCGACTAAATCAAGGATTTTCCCCATTCATTCATCCATTATGCTGAACATGTCCTCTTTACTGAGTTGTCCTGTCTCTAGTTGGTTTCCTTCTGGTGGCAGATTTCCCTGCAACACTTCCTGACTAGTTGTCTCCCTTGGAGGTGTCTGCATGGTCTTCTTGTTTCTCTTTAGGCATATATATGGATGTAAGGCCCAACAAGTGTCCTCATGATGCCCATCTCTACTACAATGGCTGCAGTAGCCTCTCTCCTTCAGAGGTGCATTTCCCTTGCTCTTTTCCCTGTGTGGAAATAAATATTCCATCCTCGTCCTTCTCTTGGTTTCCATAACCTTCTTTCACAAGGGTTTTCTCTTCCAACACTGGGACAATGCGTGGTTATTCAATCCACAAAAAGTGCATGGTCTTTGATGCCACACACTCTGTTTTATATTATTAACATGCTTATAATCAAATGGCATTTTAGAGTTTTGAGATTTCTTATACCTCGGTGAGTTTTCTCTAGATTCAGACTGGAAAGAAGAGTTGGTATCAACTCTTCCATTGTGATGTTCATCTCTCCATGGAGATGTCTCGAATCTTCGATCATGAGAATTTGTGTTCTCAACCTGCACTGAATCAATTTCATCTCCTGATGAACTATTGACCTCTGGAATCTCGGTGACTGTCCTTGGGTCTTCTTCCATAATGTTTTTGGAGTTTTCTCCAACATCCTTTGGGACATAGCCTATCCCGACATATCAAGGCCAAACCACTACCTATATGGGATCCATAATACCTTGGCCATTGGTTCCAAGGCCTCCTCCTTCGTATCCCATTTTTCTCATCAACTTTAAGTCGATGCAAGAAGCATGTTGTTCAAGGATTTTGAAAGAGTCATCAACATTAATCAAGAAAGGAACTACACATGGTTTATTTACCTCCATCTCAAACTGGGACTCTTGGTCTTCTTATTGAGATGTATCCAGTTGTTCCTGGTGAGAAGGATCAGTGGAAGATGCTTCTAGGAATCCTCCTTGGTTTCTGGATGCCTATAGGTCATCTTCATTTGCTTGAAAAAGTGTGAATGCATTTGCACTATCATGCTTGCATCCATAACTGGTGAAATTTCCATGGTCACACAATGGTCTTATCATCATCTCATTCGTAGAGCCTTCTCTTGTATGCATCTTCATGGCTTGCAACTGCTCTTGCAACCTTTGGTTCTCTTCTTCTGCAACATGCAACAATGTATTCAATCCAACATTCTCTGCTTGAATGATTTGGTTGAGCTCTTGAAGCTCATCGAACCACAATTGTTTTGGTGACCTTTCCATCCTCATCTTCAACACCTGCAATCGGTATCAAGCGCACTCTGATACCACATGATTTGAACCTAGGGTGATTAGTTTCCAATAACTGGTTGATTATGTCACTCCTTTAAAGGGTCATCTATAGATCATTTTACATGAGAGATTTGCAATTGAAGGTAAATTTGAAGTCTTATAAGCCTGAATTTGAAGTGAATGAAAACCCCTTTAGTTTCCTTATGTGTTATATGTCATGCTTGCGTTTAATATTCTATGCGTGCAACCCTGTTGATCCGGATTATTTTCGGCACGAAATGAGAGTAGAGATATAATAAATAAATGAATAGAGATATCGTCGATATTCAATAATATAACAGAAATGTATCAGAGATGCAACCATAAACACAAATATACAGTAATACATGATTTCTATTAATGAAATAAATATACAAAGATTGTAAAAATAAAGAGTGAAAGACTCACTAGAATGGTGGCAACTTATCTCTGAGAAGAGATGCGACGGCTACTCGCATTCACAAGAATATGATTACAATGAGGCTCTGAAGGCCTTTTTACAATAAACAGGAATGCCAAAAACCCTATACATCCAAAAACCTAACCCTAGGAGATGAAGCACCAAAAGTCATGTGGGCCTTGTTTGGGTAAGTTAGTACATCAACTTCCAGGGGTCGTAACTTTTGCATACGATCTCCGTTTTAGGCGCATGATAGCCCATTGGAAAGGTATCGTCGAGGAGATTCATTTTGGAGGTAATATCAAAGGAAATTCCATGTTTCTCCCCATTTTCCCAAAAACGTCGTTTAGGGCTTCAAAATGGCCCCGGAAGTTAAAAACTGCTAAAAATAGTAAATTACCAAAATTGTCTGAAAACTGTTTTGAGCCAGTTGGAAAAGGTGGGTGGCCATCGATATACACCTAGATCACCTGTGCAATTAATTCACTGGCATATTCATAGAAAATCATGCTTGGTATGGACCTGGGCATATTGGCATGCTCTCCCCCCGTGCATTTGCGAAAAAGGGTTCTTAAGTAAAAACCCAGGCAGATATTCCAATGAATGTCATTGGCTGAGTTGGTTGGCCCACAAATATTAAGGCACTAAGGTAGGGGGAGGTCCCGGGGTCAAGCCCGTGGGCCTCCCCATTTTGTATTATTGTTATAACAATGGGATTTAAAATTGGCAGTGGTTCTAACTTTAATGGGACTGCCAGATATGGCAGGGTTTGCTATATCTTCTTTTTTTTGAAAAATCTGGAAACATGTCCTCATTGGTTATTTCGGGGATGCCACTTGGTGCCCTCTGATTGGGCCACATGGCGCTTAGCTATTGGACCTTGTTTTCCAGTCACCTTCCACATGGGCATGACATCGTTTCTTTTTTGGCCCAGTCATATGCCACCACGTGGTGTTTCTGGAGGAAGCCACGTGTCTGTATGGATGCCATGTCATCTGTACAGACTGCCACCTCGACTACCACGTCACTGTATAGACTGCCACATCATTGTATGGACTTCCATGACACTGTACGAACTTCCACGTAATTGTATGGATTGCCACGTCATTGTACGGATGACCATGTGGAATGATCCGATTGGTTCACGGATCGGCCCGAAAACGCTAAAACTGGGTGACACGTGGCATCCTCTGGTGATGCCATGTCATCATGCCATGTTTCATCTTTCTGCTCCTACCATGTGTGTTGTATGGATGCTGAACTTCCACGTAATTGTATGGACTGCCACGTCATTGTATGGATGACCACATGGCATGATCCGATTGGTTCACGGATCGACCCGAAAATGCTAAAACTGGGTGACATGTGGCAGACTTTGGTGATGCCATGTCATCATGCCACGTTTCATCTTTCTTCTCCTACCATGTGTGTTGTATGGATTCTGACGTCATTCATACAGATGTTGACATCATCAGTACAAATGTTGACTGGGCTAGGTTGACCAAACTTTGACCGTGAATATCTTTCGATCCGTAACTCCATTTGAGGAGTCATTTGTGTCGTTGGAAATATTACGACGCACTCTTCATAAGCATGTCATTTTCACTGAGTTTTGGGAAATTTGAGTTTTTGTCCTTTCTCTTTATGTTGAGACCATTATGAGCCTCCTAGGGCACTTTTGAAACTTCCGTGATGTTCCCTAGATCCATCCGGATCACTACTTTACTGATTTTACCAAACCCCAATCATTAGTGATCGACGATTTCTTTTTTACTAATTAACCTGGCTCACACTTCACCAATTTTGTAGATAAACTTAGAATTTCTTCCAAAACTAGCGTTAGATATGGACCATTTATCTTCAAGATCAAAGTGATATCATTCATTGGTTTATCAAACTCTCCAAAATTCATTGAAATTTTCCAAACCGACAATTGAATCTCGCCCATTTATTCTTAATGTCTAAATGATCTATGTCATTGATTCTCCAACTCTTCAGTTTCCATTTGAAACACAAAATCTAACTTTCCAGACCGAATTTAACTTTTCAACCTACAAATTTATGTTATTCACCATCTCTTCGACAGTTCTAAGGGAAAATTAGACTTGAATATGTTCACAATTTGTGGATTTCACTCTGGCTTCACCAATTTTCCCAAATCCAACATAGACCAAACTTCACCAGCATTGTTCTTTAGCACATACAACCCCAGTGTTGAACCTTAAGCTCTAATATCACTCTGTAATGTACCCAATAACCTTGATGGGCCATGTTACCACAAAATATGAGTTAACTCAGATGCCATGCACACAACATGCCAAACAACTCATGCAACTAATAGAATAATAAAAACCATGAATGCATCTTCTCAAGCCAAACAATGAATACAAAGCATTCATATAAACAATTACATAATGGAATGGACATCATAAAATGTAACAAAAACTTATCTATTTAAAGATGAACCAACTAGTTGTGTACGAAGGATGTTCCTCTCAACCATAAGTGTTGGTGTTCTATTGTCTCAACAATAGGCCACCCCTAAGCTAAGTCTATGAGTCCACAAGGAGGGATGGCCCTCTTGGCTTTCCACTCTCCACATTCAGCATCCCAAAACCCAGGTTCCTCCTCCAATAACCATTCCAATCCACCAAAATATGAAGGTAAGGATGCCATTTTTGTGGTCATTGATAGATTCACAAAATATGCACATTTTTGCAGAATTCAAATTACATATACAACAAGCCAAGTGGAATAAGTGTTCATGAAGGAAATTCATAGTCTTCGTGGTCTTCCTAAAGTAATAGTAAGTGACAAAGATCCAAAATTCACAGGAAATTTTTGGAAAGAATTATGGAAGATGAGTGGAGCAACACTAGCTATGAGTTCAACATATCATCCACAAACAGATGGCCAAACATAAATAGTTAACAAATTTTAGAGGGTTATCTACGATTTTTTTCTTGAGACAAGCAATCTCAATGAATGAAGTGGATTCCTTTGGCAGAATGGTGGTATAATACTACCTATCACACATCTACTAAAATGTCCCCATTTGAGGCCCTTTATGGATATCTGACTCCTGGTATATCATACTTGTTGCAAGATAATTCCAAAGTACATGAAATAGAGTCACATATGGAGAATACTAAAGAAACTTTGACAATTATTAAGAAATACCTTCAAATGGCACAAAAACATGATGAAATGACAAGCAGGTCAACATCGAAGTGAAAGAAAATTCGAGGAGGGTGATTGGGTATTTTTTAGACTACAACCTTATAAGCAATCCACACTCAAGCAATAGAAGAATAAGAAATTATATCCAAAATTTTATGGACCCTACAATATTATTCGTAGGATTGGACAAGTGGTGTATGAGTTATATTTTCCTTCTTCTCGCATTCATAAGGTTTTTTTTTATGTATCTTTCCTAAAAAAGCTTTCGGGACAAACTTTGCCAGATCAAATAGAACTTCCCAAAATTAGAAGAATAAGGGAGGTTTATTCTTGAACCAAAAAAAGTTATAGATCAACGTTCTTTATCTCTTCAGAATAGAACTAATATGTAGTACCTAATCAAGTGGAATAATTTTCCTCTAGAAGAAGCTACATGGGAAAATGAACAACACATGAAGAAACACCCTCAACTACAATATTTTGAGGAAAACTATTTTTTAAAGAAGGGGGTTGTGTTAAGGCCCTTGGGCCCCTATGTTAAATCCCTAATAAGCATTCATTATTAGTTTATTTTTTATATTAGTATGTCTTCTAAAACCTTTCATTTTACCCTTTCATTATAATCATACCCTTTGTCTCCTATATATATACCAAGGAGACCTAGTCTTAAGATAATCATAGATTGTCTTGTGAATTTGATATATTGAAAAAGGAGGTTTCCCCCTCGAAGTGGACTGCATTCATTGAATTTTCATCATTTCCAAGGTGCTTGGTTGATAACATGTTCTACGATTTTGACATTTTTTTCATTTTTCATCATCAAAATCTCGCCAACCAATATTTGTTGAAATTGCAATTTTGGATAGATGTAATTTTACTATCTATTTTTTTATGATTCCATCAATCCAAAATGATCCTTGTTGAATTTCAAGGAAAAAGTGCTAGTTTCTCCTCCCATGATTTTTGAGTGGTTGAAAAAGAATCATTTGGTCGCACATTTAGACTACTAAATTATTTACTCCCTCTCTTTTCAAAATGATCCAACCTATCACCATTTTGAGAATCATGGTAAGAGGTCATCACCAATTTTCAAATAAAATACTTCTAATTACAATATATTTATGATTCTTATTTATAATATTAATATAAAAATATCCCTTAAATTACTTCAACAATCCATTTACCAATTTAGAAAATATGCTAATTACAATATATTTACGATTCATATTTATAATATTAATATAAAAATATCCCTTAAATTACTTCAACAATCCATTCACCAATTTATAAATTATGCTAATTGTAAAGAGAAAAATAAAAAATGCAACTATAACTATATATTTACCAAGATGAATGATTAAAGACAATTATCATTAAAAAAAGTCATGAATCTTATACTTTAGTATTGTATTGAGTTTCCAAAAATGAAAAATATTATTTTTCAATTCATCAATGTCATTTTTTATTCCCAATATTATTTTTATAAAATTTGTTAATATAAATTATATATAGTCTATTGGGTCTAGCTCATGTAGTTGTGGGATGGAGTGTTATCCTCCCCATCCATATTCTATTCTCGTTAATGACATGTTGAACTCATTATGAGTAAATTGTTGAAACAACTTTGAACCCTACATATAAAATGTTATTATAAATCATGCCTCCTGCCACACCCCCAAGAGTCATGCCCAAGTTCAACCTTGGAATCTCGTTGACGTGTAGCACCGCGGTGGTTATCCCTTGGAAGCTTGACTCAACTAAGGATACTTCACCCAGACTACACCTCTTCACCTAGAGCATAACCATACTTTGTTCTAGGCTACGGGTGAGTCACATCCTTACTCTATGAAACTCAGTTGTATGCTTAGACATTTGTTAACTTAGTTTAACACTTAGTCAATTTTGCATACAACAGAAAACATGTGAAACACAAGAGGCAAATATAAATTGCAGGCGACACAAATCGTGCCTAACACCCGACTTATTTTATTATAAAAAGAGAAAGATTTACAAATAGGGTGTTATTGTCTTAGTTACAAAGATGGACAAAGTCACATGACTTTGCCTTACATATCAGAACTGTCGAGACCTACGATTTTTTCACACCTTGACTCCCCTTTTTCTATTCCTCCTTGCCTTAGCCTAATATGTGCCCCTCTTGTGTGACCAGCCTCAAAGTTCCATATGTTATCTTCCTTGGTTTTCCTTTCCTTCATTTGGTTGTGTGCCCTTACCTTTATATGGACTCCAAGAGTCACTTGTGTAAAACATCGTGTCTCTTCGGTGTGTCGTGCCCCTTCATGAATCATCACACTCAACCAATCGTCATGCACATTTGTTGACCTAGGGTGCCCATCTAAACACATGCACCTATCAATTGTTCATTTTTTAGACTAGCGTGCCCCCTCCTTGGGCACCCACCCCTTGTCTTGTGATCCCCTTTGTGTTGATCATAGCAATTCTCTATGGGTGTGTTGATGGAGTCGTTCAACCTCTCCAACATGCCCATGTTTCTAAGGGAATATGGGTCCACTCCTTGGGTGTGCTCCCAACTTTCCCCTCCCTTTCCCAAATGCAATCCAAGTCTTCATCATTTATCACAAGGGAAGAAGGGTGTGGGCCCCCTTGGGCACGCACGTCACTACAATGCCCTTCCCACACCCAAACCATATTCGTTCACCCAATCGATTGTTTCCTCCATTTTCTCTTCATATGTCTCTCGTTGAATATTCCCAAGGAGCACACACACTCCATGGGTGTCCTAGGAGGCCTTACATCCTCCCCCACTAAACCTATTGTTGTCTCGACAACTTCCATACCACTTGTGATCCATAGAGACCTCTGTCTAACTCTCGAATCATGTACTCATACTTCCGCAAGGACTCATTCCTCTCCCAACTATTCTCTTCATCAGGATTGTCCTTCCACTAGTTGAAATACTCATCCACTCGACCCCTGCCCTGTCTGAGCACACGATGCACAAAAATATTCTCTACCTCCAACTATGGCTTATCTGCAACCATGCCTGGTGCCTTGGATGCCTCAACTCAACTTGGGTCATCTGGGTCCCTTTGGCATGACTTCAATTAGAAAATGTGGAAGACAGGATGAATGCATCATACGTGAAATGACAATTCCAATATGTAGGTGACATTTCCAATTTTCTCAAGAAATTTGAACAGTCCCTCATACTCCACACAAGAGATGGATCCATACCTTTCGATAGTGGTAAATGATCTCTACTTAGCTTGAGCTACTTGGAATTTTGTATCACACTTGTTGCGATCTACCCACTACTTCGTCATGTCTGTTGTATTATTCAAGTGTGTGCAAGCTATCTCCAACCGATCCTACCAACTCTTCACAAAACCCATGGTTGATGGATTTGTCCCATAGTAACCATGTATTACAAAATGAGGAGTTGTGGGTTCTTTTCCGTTCATCAATTCGAATAGATTGTAGCTCATTCATGAACTCTTCTACAAGTTGTAGATAAAATGGGTGACATCCAACAAGTCTGACCAATTCATTTGATCTACCTGTACATAGTGCCACACGTAATCCTCTAGAAGTGCATTGATTCATTTGGTCTTCCCATTAGTTTGCAGATGGTAGGCTGAACTCTTCAATAATTCGTCCTTATAATCTTGAAAATTTTTGTCCAAAACTGACTCATGAACCTTGCATATTTTTCCAACACATTGTTCAGTGGAAGACCCCAATAATTCACTATGTGCTTGAAAAACAACTTTGCAACTTCTTCGACACTACAAGGCATATTCATTGCAATGAAGACAACATACCTGGAGAATCGATCCACCACAACCAAAATCATGTTGTAGCCTTGCACTTTTGGAAGTTGTGTGATGAAGTCCATTGAGACACTCGTCCATAGTCTCTCTGGAATTGGTAAAGGTTGCAACAAACCTACTCTCATTCTAGTGTATGTCTTATCTTGCTGACATATAAGGCAAGTGAAAACATACTCCTCCACGTCCTGCTTCATCCACTCCCAAAAGTATCATCGCTCCAACAATGCCATCGTTCATCATTGTCCTATGTGGCCATCCCAGGGTGAGTCATGAAATTCCTTCATGAGTTCCCCCCTGATGTTGGACTACTTAGGGACACATATTTTTTCCCCAAAGTAAAACTTTCCATTGTGTAGCCAAAACTTCCAAATTTTTCCCTCCTTCACCTGCTTCATGATGTTCTTCATTGTGTGATCATTCTCTAACCCTTCCTTGATTTGTTCATTCAACTCTTCCAAGACATGAATCTGAATGCCCCCTAATGTAGGAAACTTGTCTTCCTCCTCTAGGACAATGAGTTGTGCCTTTCTGCTCAAGGCATATACGACAACATTTAGCTTGCCCAACCTATACCCAATGGTCATGCCAAATTATGCGAGGAAGTCTTGCCACCTTTCCTACTTGGGTGACAACTTCGATTGCATCGCGAAGTAACTTGTCGTAACGTTATCTGTCTTCACAACAAATCCCTTGCCCAAAAAGTAGTGTCTTCAACTCTGCAAACACTATACCATTTCATTCATCTCCTTCTCATGGACTGGGTATCTTCATTCACAATCTTGGAGCTTTATGGTATGAAAGGAAATAAGATGTCCCTTTTGCGTTAAAACTCCTCCAATGGCAAGGTCAGATGTGTCCATCTGCACTTCAAATGATTACTCAAAGTCTAGCAGCTTCAACATAGGAGCGATGATGATTATGTGTTTTATCTCTTTGAATGCAGGCTTTCTCCTCTCTGTCTAGTTCCATGCCTTCTCCTTTTTCAACAAGTCAGTCATTCATGCAATAATCTAGGAGTAGCCCTTTACAAACTTGTGATAGTAGTTGGCTAGTCCAAGGAAGACTCTCGCATCATGAAATGTCTATGGCTCTTCCCAATATTTGATTTCCTTGACCTTTGCAAGGTCCATGTGAATGCATCCTTGGCCAATCCAATTCCCCAAGAATGATATCTCAATCTTCCCAAAAACAAACTTGGACTTCTTCAAGAATAGTTGGTTCAATCGCAATGCCTCAAAGACCTCTGCCAAATTATTCTTGTGCTCCTCCATACTTTCATTGTACACTACGATGTCATCCAAATACACAATTTTTTGGGCAACGAACTTGTCCAAAAATGATTGCAACATGTCATTCATCAATGTGCAAAAGTTTGCAGGAGCATTGCACAACCCAAAAGGCATCACTAGTAACTTGTATCTCCCATACCTCGTCACTATGATTGTCTTTGATTTGTCTCCTTCTACAATTCACACCTAATAAAATCCATGTTTCAAGTCAAGCTTTGAAAATACCTTAGCCTTGGCCAACTTGTCAAATAAATCGACAACTAAAGGAAATGGGTATCATCTTTTCACAGTTTGTTTTCTCAACGCTCAGTAGTCCAAACACATCCTTAGATTTGAATTGTATTTCTTCCTCTGGAAGAGAATCGGGGTGTCATATGGGAACCTGGATGGAAAAATGAAGTCAACATCAATCAACTCTGTCAATTGTCTCTTCAACTCTTCCAAGTCAATCCTGGACATTTGGTAAGGAGCTCTTGTTGGTGGCTACAACCCAAGATCTAATTCTATACGGCAGTCAACAATGCGTCTCAATGAGAGCACTTTCGACAACTTGTCCAACATTTTTTCCACAAAATCGCCCAACAAGTCAGTGAGCTCTGGTGGAACAGGCATCCCCACTCTATCCTCTTGAACCTCTCCAATAATTTTTGCATAAATCTGCGTTCCATTTCATCTCACTGCTCTCTTCATACAAAATGCATACACAAGTTGCACCTTTCCACTAGACTTCCTTGCGATTGTGCGCACAAACCAAGCCTTCTATTCACTATCCATCAATGACATGAGAATCAAATGCGTCCTCCTTAATAACTATTTCCCAAGAATCACCTCAAAGTCATCCATAGGCATCACTGTGAAGTTTGCTTGACCTTCCCACTTATCAAGCCGAATGTGAACTAAGGAGGCAACACTAGCTGTTACCTTTTCCTTAGATTTTAGTAGTTTCACCACAACTCTTCACGGGGAGACTCTAAGTCCTAGCTCTTTTTCTACCTCAGTATTCAAAAATTTGTGTGAGGCACCCGATTCAACTAGAGCTTGCACCGTTCTTTCTTTAATAACAAGATCCACGAAACACAACTGATGGTCTTGGCTGCCGAATTTTCCACCCAAGGCACCCAATGCACCAACTCTTTATAACTTGCTGAAAACCAAGCCTTGCCACTCTTTCTTTGTTAAGTGAAAAAGACAAACATAATCATAATACAACATATATGTGTTGTACTTGCCTTTCACATACTGTGTGTGAGTGTCCCTTGGTTCCAAAGTGCTTCGTTGCAAGTCCCTGTATATCCTAGTTTGCTGCCTAAACCAAGACTCTTCTGCCTCAGGTCGCCGTGGGACACTTCACTCAACCTTCCTTGATTCATCCACGACATGCTTCCATCATATAATTTCATCCATTTATGTCCAAGGAGTTTCACCACCCTTGGTCGTCCCACTTTTGGATTGTGTGAAGTTTGTCATATTATGCGCTCTGTTTCTGCAAAACCTTTCGTTGCGAAACTACATTGATACCATTTGAACCACCCGAAAGAATCATGCCCAAGTCCAACCTTGGAATCTCGTTGACGTGCAACACTGTGGTGGTTCTCCCTTGGAATCTAGACTCAACCAAGAATACTTCACCCGGACTACGCCTCTTCACCTACAGCATACGCATACTTCGTTCTAGGCTACGGGCAAGTCACATCCTTACTCTATGCAAGTCATTTGTATACTTAGACATGTGTTAACTTAGTTTAACACTTAGTCAATTTGGCATACAATAGAAAACGTGTGAAACACAAGAGATAGATATAAAGTGCGGGTGGAACAAATCGTGCCTAACACTCGGCTTCACTTATTATACAAAGAGAAAACTTTACCAAGAGGGTGTTATTGTCCAAATTACAAAGATGGGTAGAGGACGACTCTTCCCTGCATATCAGAACTGCACAGACCCACTTGTGCACCTAGCCTCAAAGCTCCATCTCTTATCTTCTTGGTTTTCCTTGCCTTTGTTTAGTTGTGCACCCTTGCCTTTATATGGACTCTAAGAGTCACTTGTGTGAAATGTCATGTCTCTTTAGTGCATCATGCGCCTTTGCGAATCATCACACTCAATCGATCGTTGTGCCCATTCTTGGACCCCGGGCACCCATCTAAGCTTGTATGCATATTAACCATTTGTTTCTTAGACCAACGTGCCCCCTCCTTGGGAGTGTTCTCGTTGTCTCATGCTCCCTTTTATGTCGATCTTCACATCTCTTTATGGGTGTGTCGGTGGAATCATTCAGCCTCTTCAGTGCACCCATGCTGCTAAGGACGGATGGCTCCACTCCTTGGGCATGCTCCCAAGTTGCCCCACCCTTTCCCAAATGCAACCCAAGTCTTCGTTGTCCATCACAAGGGAAGAAGGGTGCGTGCCCCCTTGGGCACGCACATCACCATCATGCCCCAAGGTGCTCTTGCCCACATCTAAACCATCTTCATTCACCTAATTGATTGTTTACTCCTTGCGCTCTTCGTTCGTTCGTCGCCAAATCTACCCAAGAAACACGTGCTCGGTAGGTGTCCCAAGAAGCCTTATACCTCCTAATTTTGATATCTTTTCCATTTCCCACAACATTTGTTTTTACTAATATATTAATAATACATATGCTACTTTACATTTTAATGATTTTTGGTCAAAGGTGGGGACACACCTATTTAACTATATCTAAAACTTTGGTAAACTCCCAAGCTTTAAGATAATATTCCTTTAATGTTTAATTTCAATGTTTGACGTGAGTGTCCTTTCCAAATTTATAGAGTTTATTATTAACAAAGTTGAATAAGTAGGCAACGATATTAACCCTTTCTTATAAAATATAATTAAAATATAATAAGTTAAATTCAATTTAAAATATTTAAAACGATTTGAAAGCAAAGTTATTGATGTTACACAGTCAAATTA
>ML812936.1:106863-132527 GCA_009831015.1 Picea engelmannii | reverse complement strand
TATATATATATATATATATATATATATATATATATATATATATAAAGTATTATTAAGTATTATTGCATAAAATTTGTATTTATTAAATGCATTAATAAATACATTACTAAGGTAGTAATACATTGACCTTAATTAATGTATTTTGTAATACATTATTAAAGTAGTAATGTATTGATAATGTATTAATATATAAATATAATGTAATAATCTCAATCCTAACTATTAATACATTATTAATATATTTGATTTATTATTATTATTATTATTATTAAACATTAATATATTATTTATTAAATATATTAATACATTAATAAGTTATAAAAAATATTATTAATTAGAAGTAATGTAGAAATAATTAATATAATTATTATAAACTAAAAAATTAATGAAATAATAAATTTATATTAATTATTAGTAATCATAAATATTTTAATTTTAATAATAAATATATATGACAATTATAAATTAATAAAAAATAATAAACATTCAAATACATTCAAATTTGAAAAGGGAAAAATATCACTAACTTATTATAATAATTGATATAATATCTCACTTGCCATCGTGCACATTTGCATGAGATATTAACTATCCATTTTTAATTTTTTGCAAGTTTGTTTGCCATTGTGGGATCCCCTCCATTGCCCTCTCCCGATATCTCCTTTGAAATGCACCCTAGGATTACTCATTGCAATTATAAATGATTATTTTGTCTGCCATTATTGTATTTACTATTTCCAAATAATCAAATAATTTGATAACATTTTTCATTTAAAAAATTCAGGCCACAATGTGATATTGAATCTAAAATAAAAGGATATTGAATCTGAAACAAAAGGGTGATTGAACAACCCATCTAAAATGAAAACACAAATCAATTCATTACGAATCAATAACTACTTCAAATGAAAACACAAATCAATTCATTACGAACAAAATTACACAAATGAATTCATCACCCTGAAACTTTGATTTTTTCACTCGAAACTCTTCTCATTAATTCATCAAAAGAATTAAATACATCAACTCAGGTCATTGTTTTCTCATTGATGTATTTAATTCATCAAAAGAATTAAATACATCAACTCAGGTCATTGTTTTCTCATTAAACAAATTCAGGTTGTCCACTAGATAGAGGGAATATAGATTGTTCCCTCAGATCGAATAGATAATCACTAGATAATACATTATGTAAGTATTAATGAGAATAATAGAAATTGTGTTACCATAAAAGATTACGATGGTGGTGAGAAGAATATAACAACTGGGATAAGGAAGATGGAATTCTATAACTCTAATTCACAGGATGTCTAGCCTGCATGTCTAACCTATCATAGGAATGCATTAGAACTAAATCAAGATTTTATAATGAAAATGAAAGACAAAATTCAATGTTGAGTTCGATGAGCAATTACAGTGGGGCAAGTAGCCAGCCATTAAATTATAAATTACTGTTTGCATTGTGAATATGAAAAGTTCTGATAAATTATAGTTTCACTATAAATTCAGCCATAAATTACATTTTCATTATGAAAGTAATGAAAATGTAATTCTGTGATAAACAATTTCATTGCGATAAATTATGTCCTAAACAATTTCTTAGGAAAATGGAATGAAGGAAATATCCATTGATGCAAGAGCATCCCTCACAACAAGCAAAACCAACGGGGAAGCAGAAGCCAGTTGGAAGACGTCCAGCGCAAGTTTCTAAATTTTTAAATTTTCCCTTGAAGTTGATGCGCTGAACATAAATGAGATCAATTAATCTAGGCACCTTGGTAAAAATGTAATCAAACCTTGAGCCATACGTTCTCATCTGAGATAGACAGAGGCATTTATAGTAGTAGTTGCAGGTAGATAGAATTGAATTCTTAGATTAGACAGTTCTAGAAGAAAGGGGGAAAACGAGATATAGACACCCTCATTGTGTATTGTAAGATAGTTCAGAACAGGAGAAAGGAGAGTCAAGAGAATAGGAGAACAACAGAGAGTTGTAGAAACCCACCCATGTATAGATCTTAAATTAATAGAAGAAGTTGACATAGATTCATGGCTATTGTGTTATTCTATGTGTATGTGTGTTGAATTCTCTACTTATGAGAACTACTTCCTGTTATGCATTTGTTATTATACTATGTGTATGATTTCATGTGTCGAGACTGAAATTTGAGAGGAAGTGAAATGAGTTTCAATTGTTTCTCTACTTGAGAAAGGATTCCTGCAAGGAGTGCAGTTGAAGTCATCCGCAAGGAGTGCGTTGACAAAAGGCTCATAGAGTGAACTCTTGTTCTCATACCACCAGGAGTGAGATTGGGTTATACAAGCCGTGCAAGGAGGACACAGGCTAAGGAGAGTCTCAGTCGTGAAACTGAGCAGAAGTGTTGAAGGACTGCTGTTATGGGTATATGCAGAGTCAAAGGAAGCTCGAATAGTTGAAGTGTTTGTAGGCTTGCCTCAAGGAGTGAATGCAAGGAACCTCATTGAGGTTGAAGTAATTCGGCAAAGCTCAGGAAGGATAGGCCTCTGAGTCGCTGAAGATCAGCGTAGACAAGTGTGATTTGAAGTCGGGGAGAAACGTCACAAGTTGGCGAAGCGGCGAAGGAATCTCGTGGAGAGATACCCTTTTTCATTTCATGGATTAACCAAGGAAAAATGGATGGTCGAAATCTTCTGAAGAGACTTCGTGAAGTTCTGAGGACCGTCAGATCTTGTAGAGGTGCAAGGAGGTTATGGCGAGAAGATTCCGAAGGGAGTTGAAGCCCCGAAAGTTGTGTAGCAAGAGCAGCGATATCGCGAGACGCAATATCCTTACAAGATCAGAGTCGTTCATTGAGGAAGACACGTGTCAGGATATTCTCATCTTGGAGACTCAGGTATTGGAGGACTGAAAGGGAAACCCTTTAGCTTTGCGAGTGGCGAAAGGATCGTAGCCTTCCATCTGAGAGGACAGGTGGTAGAGATCAGAGATCTCACGAACTCGAGAGCTCACAGGGTAAAGTCCCAAGTATTGGGTGTTCAAAGTCGTGAGGCGCGAGGACGCGAGGTGACGAAGTGGAGAGAGAATCGTAGCCATTCATCTGAGGAGGACAGGTGGTGAGAGATCGAGAGATCTCGTGAACTCAAGAGTTCGCAGGTTGAGAGTCCAAGCATTGGGTACTCCAAGTCCCGAGGTGGTGAGGTGGCGAGAGAAGGAAAACCGTTGGATTTGGATCACACGTGGACCGTTAGATCTGCGTGAGGGATCGTGTTTCGGGACCTCGCAAGAAAAGGTATAAGAATTTTGCTACGGGGATCATGAGGTTGCGAGATAGCGATATCCTGACAGCTAGAGAGCAGTGTGGACCATAGCGGAGCACGAGTGGAATACAGGTGGCACAAAGGATTCACGAGTCGCGAAATGCTGAGGAGCCGAGATTCGTGTGGATGCATGGCAGAGAATAAGGTAGGACCGTGCTACCTAAGGGTGGACACGTGCTTCCTGGGGATAGGAGTCAATACTCCGTTGAATTCTTGCATCTCTAAGACTCGCGGACTAGGAGGGTGAAAACTCGACGGTTCAACCGTCGAGGTTGCGAGGTCATGAGATTACGAAGTTGTGAAGTTGAAAGAGGTGCTAACAGTTAAGCCTAGCCCACGGTTGCATGTGGAAGGATCTATACCCGTATTGTCAAATCGGGTATCACAAGATTTGAAAGGAAAGTTTGGTCACGAACTCGTGAGATAGCAAGATTTTGCTGATCTCCTGGTAATAAAGGGGAGATCTCAGGAAAGAGTGTTGTGGGTGCAGATTTCCTGACAGGGAAATAGAAGAACCATCGAGTTCTTCAGGCTGAGAAGAAGAAGGTCGTATGAAAGCGGACGTGCCTGGGTGGCATGTTTGCGTCAGAGTGGTATCAGAGTGTAGAAAAGTTTCCTTGCTTTCTGTAGCAGAGGAAAAGGAGAATTCACCATGCTGCCAAGGAGAAGAGGTAGAAAATCACCCGATCTAGAGGAGGAAAGGAAAATGTCTAGAGAGAGAGGTAGGCAAGTGCAGAATCCAGACGTGGAAAGAGGAATGTGAAATCTTCGTGCCAGAATGGAGGACATGGAGATAATACAAAGGCAAAATGTTGATGCAGGAGATATCAGTGAATCTAAGGATGAAGGTGATGCTGGACATGAGGAAGAAGAAATCCCAGCAGAAGATGCAGCCAATGAGCATTTAATTAAGGCTATCGCTCAGATGAGTTCAAGAACAAAAATGGACATTCCAGCTTATGAAGGGAATCTGGATGCAGAAGAGCTGCTAGATTAGATTATTGCTCTTGACACTTACTTCGATTATGAATATATCAAAGATGATAAGAAGGTAAGACATGTCGTCACGAGATTGAAAGGACATGCAACATTGTGGTGGGATGAACTGCAAGCTGACTGGCATTGCCAAGGCAAGCAGAAGATTAAGAGCTGGGACAGGATGATTGCAAAGATGAAGGAAAAATTCATTCCCAGGGATTATCAAATTTCTGTGTTTAGGAGGATGCAGAACCTAAGACAGAAGCTGATGATAGTGAAGGAGTATACTGAGAAATTTTACAAGTTGAATATCAGAGCAGGTCATCGTGAAAGCAATGACAAAAAGGTGGCCAGGTATATGAATGGCTTGAGGTATGAAATCCAGGATGAACTAAATTTGGCGACCATCCAGATGGTGGAGGATGCTTACCAATTGGCTCTGAAAGCTAAGGAGAAGATGAGCCGTAAACAAAGTCAAAGGGGTAGAGGTAGAAGTCAGCCCAAAGGTAAATCGGTTGCCCAAGATAAATACCAGAAGCCCAAGGATGACTAGAAGAAACCTTAGACTTAGAAAGAGAGAGGTGGAACCTCACAGAGAGGGCGATATGATGAACAAAAAGAGCAGTATACTGAGCAGAGAGGTGGATATGCTGATAATAATAGGTTTCCTCGTACCAGAGGTAGAGGAAGAGGAAGAGGTGGAGTAATCACATGCTTTACATGTGGAAAAAATGGGCACAAGTCGTTTGAGTGTCCAGAGAAAAAGAAGGAAACAGGACAGACTCACATTGTCGAGGCACAGAGGCGAGATGTTGAGGCAGAGTACGTTGAAGGCGGAAGATCGCTAGTGATGCGAAAAGTCCTTTTGATGCTGGAGAACGAGATGGAGAATCCAGCACAGAGGAACAGTCTTTTTAGGACTGCTTGCAAGACCAAGGGTTGGGCATGCAAGGTCATCATGGACAGTGGAAGCACTGATAATCTTGTTTCAACCGAGATGGTAGAAAAGCTGGAGCTGGAGACAACTGATCACCCGAGTCCATACAAAGTTTCATGGCTACAGAAGGGACATCAGGTAAATGTCACTAAACAGTGCTTAGTTGATATCAAGATAGGAGGATATAATGATAAAATGTCATGTGATTTTATTCCTAAGGATGTCTCTCATTTATTGCTGGGTAGACCATGGCAATATGATAGAAATGTAATTCATGATGGGAGGATGAATACATATACCCTGGAGAAGAATGGGAGAACTCATATGTTGTGTCCAATTGAAGATAAAGAGGTGAAGTCAGAGGTAAACAACACAGTACTTCTCATGAGTGGGAAGGAAATTCTTATAGAAGTTAAGAAGAAGGAGGAGCCACAGTTCTTTATGGTCAGAAAACTGAGAATTGTTCTGACTAGCACAAGAGTGGATGATTTTCTAGAAGAAGTTCAGGAACCGCTGGAAGAGTTCACTGATATTGTCGTGGACGAATTACCTCGTTCGTTGCCACCGATGAGGAGTGTGAGTCATCATATTGATCTCATACCAGGAGCTAGTTTACCAAACAAAGCCACGTACAGATAGACGCCCCAGGAGAATGAGGAGGTTAAAAGATAGGTTCAGGAATTGTTGGACAAAGGCTTGGTCACGGAAAGCTTGAGTCTGTGTGCTATTCCAACAGTACTCAGTCCTAAGAAAGACGGAGGCTGGAGGATGTGCACCGATTCAAGAGCCATTAATAAGACAACTATCAGGTATAGATTCCCATTGCCAAGAATGGATGATCTGATGGATTGCTTAAGTGGAGAATTTTTTTTTTCAAAGATAGATTTGAAGAGTGGATATCATCAGATTCGTATGAGAAAAGGTGACGAATGGAAAACATCATTCAAGACAAACGAAGGTTTGTATAAATGGGTTGTCATGCCATTTGGCTTGACGAATGCACCAAGTACGTTTATGAGGTTGATGAATGAAGTCTTGAAGGAGTTCATCGGGAAATTTTTCATCGTGTATCTGGATGACATATTGGTTTTCAGCAAGACAAAGGCTAAACATCTGAAGCATTTGGCTATTGTGATGAAGAGATTACAACAAGAGAAGTTGCTGATAAACATGAAGAAGTCCTCATTCAGGAAGACAAAACTCATTTATTTGGGGTTTGTTATATCTGCAAATGAACTGAGGATGGATCCAGATAAGGTGGAGGTAATCAAGAATTGGCCATCACCAAGGAACGTGTTTGAGGTGACGAGTTTTCATGGACTGGCTAGTTTCTACCGAAAATTCATTAGAAATTTCAGTGGAATTAGCATAGCAATGATGGACACAGTGAAGAAAAGACATAAATCTTTTCACTGGATGGAAGAGGCTGAGAAGAGTTTCAATTTGTTGAAATGAAAGATTACAGAGCAACCAATTTTGGTGTTGCTAGATTTTCAAAAGACATTTCAGGTGAAATGTGATGCAAGCGGGTTTGCCATAGGAGTGGTATTGAGTCAGGAAGATAGGTCGATTGCATATTTCAGCGAGAAGCTGAAAGAGGCAAAAGAGAAATAATCCACATATGATAAAGAGTTCTATGCCATCATACAGTCATTGAAGAAATGGAGGCACTATTTGATCCCAAAAGAATTTTTTTTATATAGTGATAACCATGCATTACAATTTGTGACTCAATAGGAAAAGTTGAATCAGAGGCATGATAAATGGGTTGAATACATGCAAAATTTTACTTTTGTGATAAAATATATTTCTGGTACTGCTAACAAAGTTGTTGATGCTTTGAGTAGGAAGTGTTTGCTGCTGCAGGAGTTCAAAGTCAGGACGTTAGGCTTTGATGATCTTAAGGACATGTATGCAAATGATTTAGACTTTAAGGAAGCTTATGAAGAAGCTAAGAATCCAATTCTCAGAGACAGAAGTTAGTGGATAGAGTACGTGATCCAGGATGGATTGCTATTCAAAGGCAATCAACTGTGTATTCCAAATTGCTCAATGAGGGAGAACTTGTTGAAGGAAAAGCATAGTGGAGGATTGGCAGGACATTTTGGTCATGATAAGACATTTGCAAAGCTGAGAGAGTCATACTTTTGGCCAGGGATGCGGTCATAAGTCAAGAAGTTTGTAGACAGGTGCAGGATTTGCTAGCATTCAAAGGGAAGAAAGCAGAATGCAGGATTTTACCAACCATTACCCACACCTGAGAAGCCATGGGATGAGATTAGCATGGATTTTGTATTGGGATTGCCGAGGACACAAAGAGGTGTTGATTCAATATTTGTGGTAGTTGACAAATTTTCTAAGATGGCACACTTCATTCCATGCCAGAAGACCAGTGATGCGACTCACATCGCAAATTTATTTTTCAAAGAGATTGTTCGACTTCATGGATTGCCGAAAAGCATAGTTTCGAATAGAGACACAAAATTCATAGGGCATTTCTGGAGAACATTGTGGAAGAAGTTGGGGACTAATTTGATGTTTAGTTCTGCTTATCATCCTCAGATGGATGGACAAATAAAAGTGGTCAACAGAAGTCTGGGAGATTTGTTGAGGAGCTTGGTGACATAGCACCATAGTAGTTGGGACAATCTATTGCCACAAGCAAAGTTTACTTACAATGATTCAGTGAATAGGAGAACAGGAAAAAGTCCATTTCATATTGTATATGGAATGCAACCAAGAGGATTTTATGAACTGAGGGATTCAGAACAGATTGATACTAACAGTGCTAGTGCAGGAGAATTCACTGAAGCGATGAAGGAACTTCACAGCCAGGTGAAGGAGCAACTATTGAAGTCAAGTGAGGAGTATAAATGCAGAGCATATCAGCATCGAAGACAACTTCAGTTTGAAGTTGGTGATCTGGTTCTGGAACATTTGAGGAAGGAAAGGTTCCCTAGAGGAACATACAACAAGCTGAAGATGAAGAAAATTGGACCGTGCAAAGTCTTGAAGAAAATGGGATAGAATGCTTATGAAATTGAGTTACCAGATGGGATCGAAATTTCTCCGATATTTAATGTTTTGGATTTATATCCATATAATGCTGATGAAGTAGGAGCAAAAGGTGATGATCAACCATAGGTCTAGTGGCAGAAGCAGATGCCAGTTGCAGAAAAGCCATAGATGGAGCAGATACAGAATAAAAGAGTGGGTAAGAAAACCAGGAGGAAAGAATATTTTGAGTATTTAGTCAAGTGGAAGGGGCACCAAGTTGAAGATGCCAGCTAGGAGACTGAAGAAGAAATTTTGAAGCATGGACATACCGTGCAGGAGCTCATGGAAAGGATCCCATGCAAATTTTTAGGCGAGGGAGTATGATGCAGGAGCATCCCTCACGACAAGCAAAACCAACGTGGAAGTAGAAGCCAGTTGGAAGACGTCCAACGCAAGTTTCTGATATTTTAAATTTTCCCTTGAAGTTGATGCACTGAACATAAATGAGATCATTTAATTTAGGTGACTTGGTAAAAATATAATCAGGCCTTGATCCATACGCTCTCGTCTGAGATAGATAGAGGCATTTATAGTAGTAGTTGCAGGTAGATATAATTGAATTCTTAGATTAGACAGTTCTAGAAGAAAGGGGGAAAACGGAATATAGACACCCTCATTGTGTATTGTAAGATAGTTCAGAACAGGAGAAAGGAGAGTCAAGAGCATAAGAGAATAACATAGAGTTGTAGAAACCCACCCATGTACAGATCTTGAATTAATAGAAGAAGTTGATTCAGATTCATGGTTGTTGTGTTATTCTCTGTGTATGTGTGTTGAATGCTCTACTTATGAGAACTACTTCCTATTATGCATTTGTTATTATGCTGTGTGTATGATTTCATGTGTCGAGACTGAAATCTGAGAGGAAGTGAAATGAGTTTCAATTGTTTCTCTACTTGAGCAAGGATTCCTGCAAAGAGTGCAGTTGAAGTCATCCGCAAGGAGTGCATTGACAGAAGGCTCATAGAGTTAACTCTTGTTCTCATACCACCAGGAGTGAGATTGGGTTATACAAGTCATGCAAGGAGGACGCAGGCTAAGGAGAGTCTCAGTCATGAAACTGAGCAAAAGTGTTGAAGGACTGTTGCTACGGGTATATGCAGAGTCAAAGGAAGCTCGAAGAGTTGAAGTGTTCGTAGGCTTGCCGCAAGGAATGTGTGAAAGGAACCTCATTGAGGTTGAAGTAATTCGGCAAAGCTCAGGAAGGATAGGCCTCTGAGTCGCTGAAGATTAGCATAGACAAGTGTGATTTGAAGTCGGGGAGAAACGTCGCAAGTTGGCGAAGTGGCGAAGGAATCTTGTGGAGAGATACCCTTTTTCATTTCGTGGACTAACCAAGGAAGAACGAACGGTCGAAATCCTCTGAAGAGATTTCGTGAAGTTCTGAGGAACGTCAGATCTTACAGAGGTGCAAGGAGGTTATGGTGAGAAGATTCTGAAGGGAGTTGAAGCCCCGGAAGTTTTGTAGAAAGAGCAATGATATCGTGAGACGCTATATTCTTACAAGATCTAAGTAGTTCGTTGAGGAGGACATGTGTCAGGAGATTCTCATCTCGCAGACTTGGGCATTGGAGGACCAAAGGGGAAACCCTTTAGCTTCGTGAGTGGCAAAAGGATCATAGCTGTCCATCTGAGAGGACAAGTGGTAGATATCAGAGATCTCACGAACTCGGGAGCTCGCAAGGTAAAGGCCCAAGTATTGGGTGTTCAAAGTCATGAGGCGCGAGGATGCGAGGTGACAAAGTGGCGAGAGAATCATAGCCATTCATCTGAGGAGGACAGGTGGCGAGAGATCGAGAGATCTCGCGAACTCGGGAGTTCACAGGTTGAGAGTCCAAGCATTGGGTACTCCAAGTCACGAGGTGGCGAGGTGGCGAGAGAAGGAGAGTAGTTGGATCTGGATCACAGGAGGATTGTTAGATCTGCACGAGGGATCATGTTTCGAGACCTCGCAAGAAAAGGTCTGAGAAGTTGGCCACGGGGATCGTGAGGTTGCAAGATAGCAATATCCCGATAGCTGGAGAGCAGTGTGGACCATAGTGGAGTGCAAGTGGAATACAGGTGGCATAAAGGATTCACGAGTCGTGAAGTGTCAAGGAGCCGAGATTCGTGTGGACATGTGGCAGAGCATAAGGTAGGACCGCGCAGCCGAAGGGTGGACACGTGCTACCTGGGGACAGGAGTCAATACTCCGTTGAATTCTCGCATCTCGGAGACTTGTGAACTAGGAGGGTGAAAACTTGATGGTTCAACCAGCGAGGTTGCAAGGTCGCGAGATTGCGAAGTTGAGAAGTTGTGAGAGGCGCTAATAGTTAATCCTAGCTCACGGTTGCATGTGGAAGGAGCTATACCCGTATCGACAAATTGGGTATGCAAGATTTTAAAGGAAAGTTTGGTCACGAACTCGCGAGATAGCGAGATTTCGCTGATCTCCCGGTAATAAAGGGGAGATCTTGGGAAAGAGTGTTATGGGTGCAGATTTTCCAACAGGGAAATAGAAGAACCATCAAGTTCTTCGGGCCAAGAAGAAGAAGGTCTTGTAAGAGCGGACGTGCCTGGGTGGCGTGTTTGCATCATCCATGAACCCAAATTGTTCCCCTCCAAAATAAGACTTAATACCTCCAGAGAGTTCATTAAGCGCTCCTTCCAACAATCCCAGGTACTCCAAGATATTACACTTAGCCTCTTCTTGGGCTTCTCCTTTGCATTTCATAATGAGAGAAAATCGATTAGACTTCTAGATTGGTTAGAAATTCAAAACTACTTCACCAAAAAACAATGCCGGAAAAATAAGGGGACACTGAAAATTACTCCCTAATTAACCCACTCTATTAGCAAATGAATTTTTATTTTTTTAAAAACCAAAAGAGGAACCCTCTACAAATATGGTATAATATAAGTAAAATTCAAGAGATAAAGTCTTAGTCTTTGTCTTTTGTTCTGGGATATAAACATCGTTTTAATGAAAATAGGGTAGGTATATAAACATTGTTTTAATGAAAAGAAGGTAGGTATACTTGACAAAGTAGTGTGACAAAACACTTTTCACTATGCAAAACAAGTTTACTGTCTTACCTTTTTAGTTGATCCTACATTTTCCATCCTCATGCTTTGAATGGCTTCACATTTAGTTTTAACATAAAAAAATATTATTTCAATACAAATTCCAATTTCAACTTGTTTAGCCAGGAACATTTTATTTTTTATTTTATTGGTTTTTGTCAAATGAAAAGATTAAACAAGTGTAATGAGTGGTAAAATTGTTTAGTATCAAGATTAAACAAGTGGAATGAATAGCAAAGTTGTTTAATATCTATTTTTTTGAAAAGTTTGAAAATAAAAACTTACTTTAAAAATAGATTACAACAAAATAGATTACAATAAAAACTTTTTGTTTTAATTATAAAAAAGTTTTTTTAAAAAACACATTTTCTACAACACACAATAAAAACATTTTTCTTTAATAATAAAAATCATTATTTAATGACTAGATAGATTTAATTCCAACTTTTCCCAGTGAAGCCTAAAGAAAAATAAAGTAGGCTAGCCAGAGAGTTACCTACCACAAATTATAATAAATAGAAGTTGAATGAACATTACTGGGGACTTTACAATCCAAGTAATGCAATGAATTTGATTGACAAATGCAATGGAAGTGACTATATATTGTCAAAATGAGAAACCACAAAGTTAAGGAAAATTGAGTTACGTAAGCCACCCCCAAGAATCATGATGGTCTACCTCTAAATGTAGGCATGATTCCCTTAAGACCATCAATTGTGACTCTTGTTTTCTAGACTATTATGATTATGAATGTACATGGCAACTAGCTACACTTCTTTTAATGACTGTCAATTTTTATGTTATAATATTAAGCATGAATGATAATTTTGTACTATAATATAGGGAAATTTTAGTCTCAGGACTCAAGGACACTTACTAAGGTTGTGGAATCTTCTTATCCTTTTTTCTAAAATGTCTTGCATGCACACATTTTAATTATCTTAATATTTTTCACAAAAACCTCATTTCCCTTATTCACATTTGAGTTGTAAATCTACGAGAACAATTTTTATGTTATAATATTAAGCATGAATGATAATTTTGTACTATAGTATAGGGAAATTTTAGTCTCAAGACTCTAGGACACTTACTAAGGTTGTGGAATCTTCTTATCCTTTTGTATAAAATGTCTTGCATGCACACATTTTAATTATCTTAATAGTTTTCAAAAAAATCTCATTTTCCTTATTCACATTTGAGTTGTAAATCTACGAGAACATGCATATATACAATATGACCTTACAAGAGTCAATAGGGTTTAGCTTAGGTGGTTGGGAGGAATAATTGTTATTCTCCCCACCCATATTCAACTCCATGCAAGTGACATTACAACACACTAACCATCGATTTCAACATGCTAACAATCAATTCAAACCAGACATTGTAGAGATCCCCTTGGGTCAACTGCTATCAAAGAGGCCATGTTCCATCTTCAACCACTTTCTTGCATTTTTCCAATTTTCCTTTATTCCAGGTAACCATTGCTCCTCCCCAATTTAATCTTGGATTATTTTTATTTCCTCTAGATTCCATTCATCTTTAGGAATTTTTTTATTATTTTCCACCTAACCAACGATTTTTTTTCGTGACCACGACCAAAATTCACACATATCAGTGTTGCTACACAAAAGATAAAAACATGTTATGCCCTAGCACTAACATTTCCCCCATTCGTTGTCATTTGTTTAACACACAGGGAGGGGAGTGTTCATAATCACTTGGTTTATCCTCCTATCTATGATGTTGTCATTAAAATTAGAGGGGAGAGTAGGGATGAGAAATGAGTGTTTTTTATCTACACATGGAAAGAACCACATCCCTAATAGATACTACTCTTGTTGGACCCTAAGACCTTGATTCCACATACATGTGGGACAAATTATAGGACACACGACACAATTCACATGATTTAGGACCTTTGAATTTCATCTCGGTAACCTCTACATATTATTCTATTATATATAGGAAGACCATGCCATAGACTATAACCTCATAATGGAATCAATTCACCCATAGTTTGTTACTGGACTATAACCCCCACATGTATCAACCATAGTTTTCTCCTTCCCAATGCTCATAAATCCCCCAAAATGATATTAACCAATTATGCATGATAAATCCACAATCATTAGAAGTAATCTAAACTTAGCGAGCTCCAATTTCAAATCCTTTTTTTTTTTGTCAAAGTGGGTCTTTCTCATTATTTACTATTTCTTTAAAACCAAACCTACAAATGTTCGAGCCATAAGCTCAATAAACGATACATAATGGAATCTCAGGCTAAAATATTTGGATTGACACTAGAATTCCCAAACCAAAAGATATGGTTCTTCAAACCACTTATGTAAGAGTCACGAATCCCCTATCTTTATTTTAAGAGAATATTATTTCCTTAAAATATTCATTTTACTTTGATTTTGGTATATAACTCCACTAATGTGATTTGTTAGTGAAATGGATGAGTCACAGGATCCAAATATGGCATAAAAAATACTAAGAAAACAAAAGGAAATAGTGATTGAAATTAGCCTAGATAGGGAAGAAGCAATAAATCTTGACATAGAAGTGGGTGCCCTTGGACCTATGTATGAAGAAACTCAATGAAATATGGATGTAGGAACCACCTACAAATGGGGTGATATATATTATATGTTCAAAGAGGAGACCTATCCGGAGCTCCCTCTTGTTCCTAGTGAAAAAAATATAGATGTTGGTGTTTACCAACAAATTAAGAAATCAAGACTACACAAGGTTGAATCCAGACATACAATGTTACCTCATGCTTCATTCATCTCATGGATCATAAACAAAGTGTATATTTAAAACATATTAGTTAGGGATATTGTTGGGAAATATATTTCCTCGTTCCAACCCACAACCCTTGAATTTTTCTACAACTTTCCCCTACCATTTGTTGACCTCATCGAGGAGTAGATACTACAATTTCCCTTGAACTACTGCGATCTCCAAATAATATGGTGGGTCAATCCCAAAGAATTCAATATAATATATTGGGATATTACCCCACTAAGAACTTAACAACACCATTTAATATCATAGTGTCTTTGATCATAAGACTATATAGAGAGAAAGATGCTACACAGTTCAAACAATATTGGGTGCCAATAATTCATGTTGTTACTTAGATTGACACCATATTCAATTGGTCCTATATACTTTTGGAATATATGGATGAATTTTGTTCTAGGGTCAAATAAACAACCCCAAGCATGCATCCAACATTCTTCATGGCATCTTATCTACTAGGCATTGCCCATGTAGTAAATAGTTTCCCATGGGAGGGATGGGAATGGAAAACCAACAAGGCACCCATATATTTCTACTATCAGATCATATGGGAACATCTATTCAAGATACATTACACAAATATGAATTAGCATTTCATATCTCCTGTGCATAAAATCATATTTTTGAACATCCAAAATTCATGACAGAAAAACTATCTAGACATATAGTGAAGTGAATGACTGGTATGTTATAGATAGGGGAACTTATATCAATATTTTTTAAGCCACCAAATCACCCCATCTATTGTCCAAATTTATCCCTGATAATTTGGATTAGAACTTTGTACAAGCTATTGGGAAGCACTATTACTGATGGGCATCATAGTTTTGTTGTTCTTGAGGGTAGACATGAAGAACATAGGACCATTGTTATCGATGGAGAGAAGACAATGCTATGGAATAAAAAAATGTCACATATTGGAGAGAAGGGAATTTGAGCATTAAATGTTAAAGGTATGTCTAGTTTCTCATTCGATTTCAATTTCTGTGAACATTATATATATGGTAAACAAAATTAGGTAAGATTCTCATTTGGTGCTACAAGAGAAAAATGAATCTTGGAGTTGATACATAGTGATGCGTTTGGACCCATTCGTATTCCATCATTAAGTAAATCTATGTAATATGTTCCATTCATAGATGATTTCTTAAGAAACACATGGATCTATCTCATTTGAAACAAATCTACAGGCTTCAGTAAATTTAAAGTGTGTTAAGGAATTTTGTAGAGAACCATGTAGAAAAGAAAATAAAGGCGATGAGGAAAAATAGTGGTGGAGAGATCTATGAAAATGAGTACAAGAAATTAGGTAAGAAGTGTGAAATAATAATGCAAAATACGACTTCATACAAACCTTAATGGAATGAAGTTGTAGAAAGAATGAAGAAGTCGTTGATGGAAAAGTCGAGTATGGTCAATGCCATAAAGTTAGCATAGGAATTATATGTAGAGGTGATGGATATTGCATGTTACCTAATAAATCAATCACCTACGTTAGCATTGGTTGATAAAACTTTGCACGATGCACGGACTGGTAAAAAACCTTCTCTTAAACATTTCAAAGTTTTTCCTTATGATTCTTATGTTCCCAAAGGAGAATATGAGTAAGATAAATAATAAAGATGAAAAATACACCTTTATTGGTTATAATGATTCCACAAAAGGTTATATGGGTTAGAACCCAATAACCAAGAAGACTATTTATTTTTGGGATGTGGTATTTAGAGATGTTAGAATTGTTTTTAAACAAGGATTCCAACTAAGGGAAGAATAACTAGAGATAGTAGAGTTTGAATTGTAGGGTGTAGAATCCAACTCAACAAAATAAGATGAATGAAAAGAGGAAGAGCCTGAAATACCAATGTCAAGGAGATTGGTTAAGGAAAGAAGGAAACCAAAAAGGTATACCCTACCTAATTTTCATTGTATTTTTTTAAACTATTATAGATGATTATCCTAGAACTATTGGGGAGGCAGTGGATTTGGAGGATAATAAACTTTGGAAAAAATCCATGGTTGAAGAAATGAGTTCCTTGGACAAAAATGAGGCTTAGGATCTAGTTGATTAGGACACTAGAAAAAATCTATTGGTATAAAATGGGTATTTAAGAAGAAGTTAAATGAAAAAGGTAAATTGGAGATGTAAAAATCTCACCTAGTAGAAAAGGGATATTTTCTAGTTGGGGGAATTGATTTTGGTGAAAAATTCTCTCATGTTTCCAAATTAAATTCTAGTATATTTATTTTATTTTTTTCTACTACTTATGATATTGAATTAGAGTAGATGAATCTGAAGATAACATTCCTACATGGGGATCTTTAAGAAGAAATCTACATGAAGTAGCGAAAGGTTTTTGCAATAAATCCAAAGAAGGAATTAGTTTGCAAGACAAAGAAGTCCATGTATGGATTAAATCAATCTCCAAGAATATGGTATCAAAAGTTTGATTCTTTAATAGTGGGGATTGGTTTTGTTGGACAGTTTCTTTGGATAGTTGGTTTCCACTGACATCAACCCTTGGAGATTGATGTCAAACCTTAGAGATTTATGTCAACCCTTCAAGAAAGTTCGATAGCAAATTTTGGTAGCCCTATAGGTGTGGTTAAGAAACCCAAGTTTGTATGAGGAATAAAGACATGAAGATAAATGAATTTTTAGGTAAGACTATCATATATGGATAGTACACATTGTTCTGTTTACGGTGATATGTGGTACATCACATGGTTCCTCACGGTTGAGGAGATATGGCTTTGTGAAGTTGGAGGACCCTCATGAATATTCTATAAGCCACTAGAAGGTCAAAAAAGATGTCAATTATTCTAGAAGCTCCTATAAATTCATCAAGAAGTTTACTAGTCGGAGTGGTTGAAACTAGGAGTTAATCATGGGTAAAGTTGTTAAAATAAGAAAATAATTAAAAAGTAATTAGTTGCAACAAGAAGTGGAGAGTTTACTAATGATGGGTAAAGTAGTTGCAAGAAGAAAGTGGAACAACCCTAAAAGAGGGAAGTTGGATCAAATAGTTCGAAGATGGCCCCTAAAGGAAGGCATTTGGGAAAGTATAAATAAGAGTGAACGAGACTCCCATTAGCACCTATTGAACATATTTAATATCTATATTGTAAAATGTTATTGACAAGTATTATTGACAAATTTGAGGCAACACAGATCTGAGGAAGCGAAGAAAGTGTAACAACAAAGTCTCAGAGCTACAAAGGGAAAGGGTTTTTGAAAAACCCTAATAAAGTAAATCCTCACGGGTTAGCCTATAGGTGTCTACCAAGGACCACTCATAGGTCATATAGTGTCTATCTAGCAAGGCACTGGAAGATTAAGGGAAAATGTTGGTACCAGGCTACTGAAGTTGAGCAAGGTATGGTTATCTGAGTTTTGATGTTCCAGGCGAGTCACACAACCCCATGTATGATCATAAGATTGTTTTAGTGGATGTATGGTGATGGTACATGGTTTATTTTTGGAGCATATGCTTGAGGCATATCATGAATGCACGCTACATACCCTTGTGTATGGATTGAGGCATTTCTGTTGAGTTGTATTGCTGGTCATGCTAGTACTTTCTGAGTAATATTATGGCACTTGGTTTATGAGGAATATAATGAGTGATATGATACTAGTTGAGGTATGATATTATGAGCTTGGGTATTTTCCTAGAGGTACTATTATTTGTATGGTTCTTATTGTAGTGAATGTTCTAAGGAAGATCTATTGAAGTACATTATTGGTGCACTTAGTTTGGTTTTATTGGCATATATTATGGTGAATTGTGAGAGGTATTTGTTAGTGGTCTTGGTATATGATTGGATTATGTGTGGTACATACTTGAGGCTACATAACAATGAGGTTGTGGCACATGGTTGGATGTAAGGGTTTATGGTATTCAGTTTATGAATAATGTGATGTATTKCTAGAGGCCTCTTGTTGGGTATCTTGGTGTATGTTTTTGGTATATCGTTGAGGTACATGTTGGGTACATGAATGAGAGACGTAGTTGATGAGTTGGCACATACATGAGGTACATGGTATGTTGATGTTGGTGTATCTTGATGAGGCATARTTTGGTTTGTGTTATTCTTGGTACAATGMTAGAGGCACTTGYTGGTAATATTGTTGGAGATATTTGTAGTGTTCTTGGCACATGGTTTATGGATGATGTGGTATACATGTTTAGGCATATTATTAGAAGCACATATTTACCTTGGTATATTTTGGTGATGGTTATGAGTTGTTTTGAGTGGTTTAAGTTGATGCACATCTTAGTGATATTGTGCATATGATAGAGAGTTATTTTTTAGTTGATCTATGTGATTAGACCCATATTGGTTGATGACATTGATGTGACAAGTTAATGTTGATTTGATGTGACAGGTTGAGAGTACATGTTGTTGGTATAGGTTGTTACATGTTTTTGGTACAGGCTGTGAAATATTGTTGGTATAGGTTGAACATGTTGATGTGACAGGTTGGACATAATGACAGATTGGATACAATGACATGTTGATTCAGTGGAAGTATCAATTATTTGGCACTTATATTTTAGGGTGACAGGACGAGGCAATGATAGGTGGTTGTAGCCACCTTCTGGTTGTAGTTGGAGAACATAGGGGATTGTAGCCTGCTTCTGGTTGGAGCCATAGAATCAGGGAGTTGTAGCTTTCTTCATGTTGGATCCTGAGAAACCAGGGGGTTATATCCTCCTTCCAATTGTAGCTATAAAACTAAAAGCTGGTGCTTCCTATTAATGTATATGTTATGACATATAAGAAAATCATTCCATGGTTTTCTCTCGCATTGGGTTTCCACGTAAATATTGGTGTACTCTGTATTTGTGGATGTGTCTATGATTGTTTATTATGAAATAATGGATGATGATGTTTATGATGCACTAATGTATTGATTGTCAATGATAAACCAATGATATACTACTCATAAGGTTAAAAGAATGCATATTGGGATTGAAAGTAATAAAAGTGCTAATACTAATTTACCCTCGCCCCCTCTTAGTATTCCAACAATTGGTATCAGACAAGGTCCTTCAAGAAACAATATAACCATTGGAAGGTAGATAATCGAGTGAACTGAGAATGGAGCACCAATATTTAATGGTCAGAATGGTTTGAAGTATGAAATGTGGAATATTAAGATGAATTTTTTTTTAAAGGGACAGGGATATGATATTTGGAAATCAATTATGACAGGATACAATGCTACAAAGAAACCTAATACTGCAACCAAGAAGGAATTTAAAAGGAACAAAAAAATAGTAATGTATTTCATTATGGAAGGACTATGTGATTCAACAAAGGACAAAGTGGGTAAATTTTCATCATCCAAATAACTTTCAGGCAAGTTAAATAATCGCTATTTTTCTCCCATCTGAAATTCAGAGAATGCCAAAGATGATGCAAATGAAAACTATGATGATGAAGAAGCCTACATAGGTGATTATTTTTGCTTTAATTTTGAAGAGTGTGGACACATTGAAATTGAATTCCCCTATTTGAATATTGAAAGTGATGAGACATAAAATCCCAATGAAATATAAGAAAATATTGAGATTGAAAAGAAAAAGAATCATGAAGCAGATTTTAGTCAATGAGAAAGATAACTTGAAGATGAAATAATCATAATGAAGATCCAACTTGAAGAAGAAAAGTAAACATAATAAGTCATGAGGAATATGATGTTGAAGAAAGAAGAATTGGTGGAGAAGGTTTAAGAACAAGTTGTCATGTTGAGAGAAAAAGTTGTCAAGCTTAGTAATAATGTTGTAGAGATAGAATCATCCACATCATCAACAAATAAATTTGAAGAGAAATGTCGCAGGTTATCGGAAGGAAAAAATGAAGAGAAGCCTAAGAGTTATGCATAAGTCATCAAAGGTTTTATAAAGAAGGAAGAATGCAAGTCCCTAAAGAAAAATGATAAAGATACATCTTCAAGAAGACCCTTTACATTCAAGCCACAAAGAAGTTTCAATCATGATCATCCAAGGAAGAAATTAAAAAGGACTACACCATTCACTCCCAGGTATGTAAATTTATTTTATGATCATTGTTTTTATTGTACTAACTTTGGACATAAAGTTGCAAATTGAAGGGATTATGAAAGAAATGTTCAAACAATAAATACTTATGTGGCCCCTCACAATATTGAATGTTACAAATGCGATGATTATGGTCACATATCTTGTTATTGTAAAAATATAATGGATACTTCCTTGAGAAAGAACACTGATATCAGATATAAGAAGATTTGGAAAAGAAAACAAGAACATGTAAAGGAAGATCAAATGAATAAAGGACACCCAAAAGTAATACTCTCAATATTGAAAATAATACGAGATGAAGACAAATATATAGAGAAAAAGGAATATGTAAAATAAACGAAGGTTTGGAGAAGAACTAAAAAACAAGAAGAATAGGTGAATAAAGAACAGGTCCTAGAGATCACAGGAATTGCAGTAGTGCGAGAAAGAAAAGAAGAGCATGAGAATAAAGAACGGGCCCAAGAGATTGTACTTTCAAGAATTATAGTGCAAAATAAATCCACATAAAATAAATAAATAAGTCATAGTTCAAAAGTATGATAAGTCTATAGACGAAGAGGAAGATTACTCTGCATTAGAACGGGTATTTTTCTGAGCTACTCAACTTGGAGACTCGTAGTAAATATGCATATTGAACAAGGGTATTCTAGTAAGTAGCTCTATAGATCAAATGTTTATCTTTCGAGCAGTTTGAAGTGTTTCAGAATGATGTTACAAATATTTGATAAAGACAATTTTAGAATGGTTTGATGGCAGAGGTATAAAATGATAGATTGATCAATTGAGAAAGCAGTGTTCCCACACATGTGTCAGTTGGAAGTTACAAAAGCAGAAGGTTATGATTATATTTAGGCAGAGATATCTTCAGTACAGGTTGTTCCAAACATGTAGAATTTGGTTTACAAATAGAGAAGACTAGTGGAAACATTTTATATGTGATGATAGTTGTAGTAGTGAAGACTCCATGATAGTACAATGACATATGGGTCAACATTGTGGAAAATTGAGTAGCAGAGTCATGGACAGTATGGATAGAGATGGATTCATAAGAACACTTAATAGGTTTGGATAGATGTATGACATTGGATGAGAGAATGAATTCATAGATTGGTTCAGAGACTAACTCAAAGACAATTGGATGATTATGATAAATGAAACATTTGAATGCTTAAACTTTGAATACTTTATATATATATCAGTGATTTACATGAGGAAGCACCAATGGAAAAAAACTCCAAAAAGGGAAATAGGTACAAGAAGACCTACATTTGATCTACACAACATCTTGCAAAGAAGTCAAGGGGAGAGAAATGGTCTAAGAAGAGATCATAAGAGTGAATATAGAGGGAGCAGCCCCAAAGAACAATTTAGAGAGGGGAAGCAGTCCCAAAGAGAGATACACTTTTCCATTGATTTCAAAGGGGGAGAGATAGAAAAACTTATGAGGAGTGATGATCACACATGAAGAATGATCATGAGTGTTGTCATGTCTAAGTGTTTCCATCAATGTTGGTGTTTCCATCAGTGCCAAAGGGGGAGATTCTTGGAAAGTTGGTTTCGACAGCTAGTTGTCATTGATGTCAACCCTTGGAGATCGATCTTATATATTTATGTCAACGCTTAAAGAAAGTCTGATAGAAAATTTCGGTATCCCTAGAGGTGTGGTTAAGGAACCTAATTTTGTATGAGGAATAAAGACATAGAGATCAATTAATTTGTAGGTAATACTATCATATATGGATAGTACATTTCATTTCATTTTAAGTGATATGTGGTATGTCACATGGTTCCTCACAATTGAGGAGATATGGATTTTTGAAGTTGGAGGACCCTCATGAATATTTTGTTGGTTGTGGAGCCTGATTATCTTCCTGATTCAAAGGTCTTTTTTTTAGTCATGTTTATACCCCATGAAGAATTTACACCTTGGAAGAATGTACACTCCTATATGAGGGGGAGTGTAGGGGAAAGCGGACCCCCGGCGGAGGTTCGGGGGCAAAGCCCCCGAAGGAAAAATTGCCTTGTAAATGTATATTGTAATTTCATAGTAAATTTGGACCGTTCATTATAAGGTCACATATATGACGATAGAAGTTATGTTAGGGTTTTTTTCCCTAGAAGGCAACCCTCTTTTATAAGCGAAATGTATTGTGCTTATGTATTATTGTGAATATTGTATTTCGAGTGAGGAGACTATGAGAGAAAGAAGTGGAAGTTACAATGGGTGTTTTGTAGCTTTTGTCCCTTCATTTGTTAGATAATAATAAAGGAAGGACCTAGAAATTTGTCGGGTGGACGTATCCCACACTGGGTGAACCACGCATGTCTCTGTCTCTATTGTATTTTGTATCTTCTGTGTTTTATTTTATTTCTCCATGATCCTGTTTTTATAAAATATTCTAGAAGCCACTAGAAGGTCAGCAAATAAGTAAATTATTCTAGAAGATCCTAGAAAGTAATCAAGAAGTTTGCTAGTCAAAGTGGTTGCAACTAGGAGTTAATTATGGGTAAAGTTGTTGAAATAAGAAAATAATTAAAAATTAATTAGTTGCAACAAATTGTGGAGATTTTACTAATTATGGGTAAAGTAGTTGCAACAAGAAAGTCGGTTATCCCTAAAAGAGGGAAGTTGGGTAAAAAAGTTAGAATATGGCCCCTAAAGGAAGGCAGTTGGGAAAGTATAAATAAGAGAGCAAGAGACTCCCATTAGCACTTATTGAAGATATTGAATATCTATCTTGTAAAATGTTATTGACAAAGATGAGGCAATGTGAATCTAAGGAAGCAAGTAAAGTGTGACGACAAAGTATTAGAGTTGCAGAGGGAAAGCGATTTTGAAAAACCCTAATAAAGTAGATCCTCCCGAGTCAGCCTATAGGTTTCTACTAAACTTAAAAATAATTTAATTTCCTTGGGAGTTTTGGATTATTGAGGTTACATGTTTATAGGTCAAGGTGCAACACTGAAAGTTTCCAAGGGAATATTGGTGGTTATGAAGGATACAAATATTGGAAACCTTTACAAACTAGAAGGAAGCACTCAATTTAATGAAGCAACGATGGCATCAGAGGAAAAAAATGAACCTACTCGTTTATGGAATCAATGATTGGATTGTATGAGTGAGCAAGGGATAAAGATATTTATAAATGATAATTTAGTTCCAGATTGGAAATAATTGAATTTACATTTATGCAAACGTTGTGTTTTTGGAAAGCAATGTAGACAAAAGTTTAACCTAGATAGTAATATAAGTAAATGCTTTCTTAATTGTATTCATTTAGATGTGTGGGGTCCATCCCATACAATTATTTTGGAGGATCATCACATTTTGTAACATTTGTAGATGATTACACTAGAAAGGTGTGTATTTATGCTATAAAGAGAAACATTGTTCTGTTTAATGTATTTTAAAATTTTGGAGTTTTGATTGTAAAGAGAATTCACAGGGAAATCAAGTGTTTGAGAATAGATAATGTAGTCTAGTTCGTATCCTTGCAATTTGAGAAATACTTCAAGGAATATGGGATCGTAAGGAATAAAACCATGGTCAAAACTACTTAACAAAATGGCATGGAAGAACACATGAACATGACTCTTATAGAGAGAGCAAGGAGCCCGCTCAATAATTCCAATTTGCAACAAGAGTTGTGGGTCAACGAAACAATTACTACTGCTTTCTATTTGGTAAACTGGTCACCATCAGTTGCAATAGATTGTAAAATTCCTGAAGAGGTATGGATAGGACACCCTTGTGATTATTCAAATTTGAAAATATTTGGTTGTGAAGCTTATGCCCTTATTCACAAAAATCAATGTTCAAAGTTAAACTCCAAATCAAAGAAGTACATTTCCGTTGGTTATGATTATGTAGTTAAGGGATATATATCGTGGGATCCTACTACCCATAAAATCACCATTAGAAGAGATGTATTCTTTGATGAATCCCCTCTCACAAAATCATATGTTCTAGAAGTTGAAGTGAAATAGGAATAGGTACCACAGCATATGCAAATTTAGTTGGAGACTCAACTATCTACAAAGACAAGGAAGAACGAAGAAGCTTATAAATAAGAAGAAGATGTGGATTCAAAAAATATACAATAAAATGTGGAAATACCACAAAAAACATCAAGGATATCTACATGGGACAAAAATCCTCCCAAGAGGTATGAATATTTTGTTTCATTTGTTGCATTGATTACTAATTACGGGGAACTTACTTGTTATCAGGAAGCAATGGATGATGTTGAAAGTGCCACATGGAAAATAGAAATGGAAAAAGAAATGGATTCCTTGGAGAAGAAAAAAACATGGTATCTAATAGAAATCATTAAGGAGAGAAGAATGGTTGGGTGCAATTGGGTATACAAATTGAAGAAGGGTGTTGATGGTAGAAATGAAAGATACAAAGTTAGACTTGTCACAAAAGGGTATTCTCAGATGGAGGTATTGTAGAAGAAGTAGGATATATATATATATCTATATCTATATCTATATCTATCTATCTATCTATCTATCTATCTATCTATCTATATATATATATATATATATAATACTTATTAATTTATTATTTGATGGTTATTAGGGTTACAACCATGTGTATACATAGAATCAAATGAATATAGTCACATATTTAACAAACGGATGTGAGTTTGCATTAATGTTATAATTAATAATTAATGGACATAATAATATACAATAAGGTATATTACAATCCATCCCTTCCTGAAAAGTTGTGTTCTTGAAGCATGGGTAAAGATGAATGCTTGGATCTAAACTCCTCATTGTTTTTTTTATCTTATCTTCAAATGTTTTTGTTATTCAATGATTATTAGGGTTACAACCGCATGTATACATACACACAAATGAATATAGTCATGTCTTTAGACAATGTATGTGACTTTACATTAATCGTATAATTAATAATTAATGGAATTTATAATATACAATAAGGTATATTACAAGTCATGATTTCCTGAGAAGTTGCATCCTCGATGCATGGGTAAAGATGAATGCTCAGATCTAAACTCCTCATTTTTGTCTATATTATCGTCAAAATTTTCTCTTGAAATCTTTCTCTCTCCATATTTCCGAGGGGCTTGTCTCTATAATGTCAATACATTTATGAAATATTTTATCCTTGTAGGACCAAACAAATTTAATAAAATGCTCCACTTGCTTCAAACTTTCCTCGTGTTGAATTTGTCAAATAACCACCCATTTCCTTGAACTATTTCTTGTACATAGCCATCAACAAATTAATTTCCCCCTCACGTATTTCCACTGTAGGAATGTATTGTATAAAATCATTCCCCATGATGAAATAAATAAAGATAAAATCATCTACAACCCATTCAAAGTCTATCTGAAATGGGGAGTTTGGTATCCCCAAGTCATAATCTAAGTATTCTTGCAAAGTACTAATATTAAGAAACTGATATGGTTTTTTGGGAATA